>VZTE01000895.1:569660-621201 GCA_013397775.1 Eulacestoma nigropectus | reverse complement strand
GAGATCCCCCCGCCAGGAGCTGCCCCCGCCATGAGATCCCCCATGAGATCTGCCCGCCAGGAGATCCCCCCGCCAGGAGATGGCCCCACCTCACCTCGTGGCGCCGCCATTTCCCACCGCGGGCGGGGCCCGTGCGCCCTGACAGGGGGCGGGGAGAGGGCGGGCGCTGCCTTCCCGCCTTCCTTCCCTCCTCCTTTCCCTCATTCCTTCCCTGTGCCGGCACAGCGCCTCGGACGGGGAGAAAGTGCTCGAGGTACCCCCAGGGTGGGAGGTCTATCCCCGCAGCCCCGGCCTCACTAACGCAGCCTTTTCCCGAGACATCACTGACCAAGCCGAGCTCGCCACGCTCGGCACCCACTCGAGCCCTACCTGCCCTCGGCTGGGCCACGGAGCGGCTTCTCCAGTGATGGCTCCCTCCACACACAGCTGACTTGTTGCCTCCAGCAGCCACCATCCTGTGCAGCACCTGCTGCGCTTGTCCGCCTCCGTTCCTTCTCATAATATGTGTTTGATCCTGCGGACTGAAGCACGAGAATAACACCCGCTGCTGGCACAGCCCTGGCCCGGCTGAGGGAGAGCCACCAGCTCTCAGCAGCTCCTGGGTCTCCACCAGCAGGGCTGGGGCTGGACAAAGCTGCTGTTTCTCACCCCTGAGATGGGTGTTCCACAGCTCCCAAACCCACCTGCACGGGCGCCTGCCTGCATCCAGTAAAGTAGCATGTTACCTCCCTTTCCTTGGAGGCATTTTGCAGCCAGTTGAATCCACTCAAGTTTTCTCTCAACCTCTAAACAAAATTCCTTTACATTCCATCTCTGGTACTGGAAAGTGCATCATCAGGTGATGCCTGGGGCCATGCCAACACCTCCTGCCCCGTGTCCCTGTGCTAACGTGAAAGCAGCAGCCAGGCTGCTGTAATAGAACTATGTATTGTGCCTGTGCAGTGAGAGTCAGATATATTTCATGTGTAATAAAATGCTTGATGAAACAAACATTTTGCTTCCCATACATGGAAGAATGTAGTTTACAGTGAGGATTTACTGAGCCCAAGATTTCTGAGCATGCCCAAAGAGATGGCTCATATTGACATACAGGAAAGGACATTTATGAATCACTCCAACTTCCCACAGCCTGTCCAACAGACAAAGAAGCCTTGGTTTCTGGTGGAGAATTTCAAATTCAGCATCATCATCGTTACAGCCCGTTCTCTTGCTTTGCATTCCTCTGTGCACTAACTTTAGAGTTCATATCTGGCTCTTAAAAGAGTTAAACCAAAAGGTCAAAGGATAGACAAAAATACGAACACCTATATAAACAGCTGTTTAAATTAGAAACTGGTGTTTTGGGTTTTTTTTGTTTTGCTGCAAATGGAAAAGCAGCCATTGGCTTTTGGGCCGTGTGGTGCTGTGGAGTCCCTCTGTGGAGTTTTGCACATTGCAAGTATCTCATGGCAAAGCAGTGAGAGCAGGCCTGTGGGGCTCTCTGGCTCTCTTTTGCAGCACAAGAAGGAAATCTAAGCTCAGGGTGCATCTGATCAGAAGAGGTGGAAGTAGGTCTCAACTTTGCTCAGCCACAGCACTGTGGCATTTCAGGTACACACTGTAATAATGTGACCATATATTTGCAACCAGACTTAGGACAGATCTCCTTCAGAAAGACAAAATTACCTGAGAAGTGGATCCATGGGTAAGAAGGAACACTCATAAGGCAGATTATGAACAGAACTGAGCCGATGTAAGTAATTATAACTTCACCAAAATCAATGCACTGGGAAGGACTTTTACTTGGAAGTCCCAAAGTGGGGCTACTAGTAGGCAGATGGAAGAAATAAAACCCCAAATCCAAAGTCCCTTTTTTCAGACCACCTTCTACAAACATGATTGACTCTTGTTACAACAAAAGCAACACAAATATCACTTTGCTAATACCTACTGATCTAGACTTAAACATGTCACTGATATTTACTTAACAAACATTGTTAGGTATGTACTCCGCTGTGGTTCAAAGAACACTTGTTTATTTAAAACAGTTTATTTTAAAACAAGGCTTTTGGGTTTTTATTTTTTTGCCGTTGGAATTTCTGTGTGGTTTTTGGTTGGTTGGTTGTTGTTTTGTTGGGTTTTTTTTTGTTCCTGGTGTGATAGAGCAGCTAAAACTTTGTGCTTTCTGACCTTGGCTTGTCAGAGATCTGTCATAAAAGGAGATAGCACATTGGCACTGAGTCTGCCAGCATGGATTTTGAGGGGCTGGGAGAAGCTGCTCGCTTATAGGGCTTGGTTGTCAGGTGAGGAGTACTTCACTCTGCTCTCACAATGTCGTGAAAACCGTCTGTGTTCAAGCAGTTGGAGTCTTTCTCCCTCATTAACCCCAAAAGCCGTGTCTGATGCTGAGCGCGCCGTTCCCAGCCCAGTCCCAGAGGGGTGGCTGGGCGTCTTGCCTGTTCCTGAGCACTCCCATTCCCGCTGGATCCTTGCAGTCTGCCTTACTTACGGTAAGCAGAGCCTGTGGGGACAGCGCTGGGACTCCGTGTGCCCCCGCCGATGGCATTCGGCTCTCCCGGGAGTCTCACCAAGCTCAGCACACAGTGGGGCGGGAGGACGGAGCTCTGCCATCTCAGGAACTCTGACCACTATCTCTGAAAAACACCAGAGACAAACCCTTATGACCTGCTTTCTACAATTCCCTTCCCGTTTTTCGGCAGTCAGCAGGATCCCCGCCAGAGCCCTCAGCAGCTGCCAGGCAGCCCCAGGACTAGGCCAGGGTTTGCCATGGGGTGGATGCCCACAAGCCCCTGTTCTTCCCTGCAGCTCGTTTCACCCACCTATGAAAGTCTGTTTGTAAAGCTTAGGGATCTGTAAAGGAAAAATTTCATTTTCTATATAGAATAATACTACAAGCAAAGTAACTTTTTTTTTTTTTAATGGCAAAAAGGGACAATTCTTGCTGGAGGTACAAAGCAATATTCCTCACACATTTTACACTGCAAATACCAAGGAAATCTTATCAAACATACTCCATTTCAGCTTCAGGCTGAAGACAAAGCCATACCTCCTCCCTTGAGCTGGGGAGCTGCAGGATCACCAGGTTGACGTCATTCTCCTTGGTTATAAAACATGCTGCGTGCTGAACTTGGCACTCAGCATGCTCAGGTTGAGCTAAAAGCTAATGTAATGAACTCTGGGGAAGGATTTACATCAAATACCACTCTGGAATATTAAATACAGACAGGACCAACTTCTCACTTGAATAATTACACACTGGCTAAATTCCTTCTTTTGTTTCAGAGACAGGAATCACCTTCCTCACTTCCTCTTGAAAATTGTATGCACTGGTGTGCTATTTCACTACCTATGTGATAAAAGGATGAAGTAATTTCTGTTAATTACCATGAGCTGAACGAAGATGAGTTTCAGCTCTAGCAATGACTCTTGCCACTCGAGGGGGGGAGCAAGCAAACCAAGAAAAGGCAGATTCAAATTTCAACAAGTGTCCCCAGCTGCTTGAGCCTGGTAGCAACCTCAAAGGCAGAGGTGCCTGGGAACGCTCCTGAACTTCATGTTGCATGTGGGAGTGCAGTACCAAAGACCTTGCACACATATACCCACTGCCCCAGCAGCCTTGCAGTGCTCACAAGCTGTTTCAGTTAACTGTGTTTGTATTCTCCTTCTGCCTGTGGATACCAGTGTAAGGCTTTCTGCCATTATAGGATATTTTTCCAGGCTCACTTTAACTCGAGTCAGAAAGAAAAAGATTTTCTTGTGGTAAAAGCTGTAGCAAGCAGCAAGAGTCCGTTTGAAAGGCAGGGTTTAGTCCCAGTGTTATGGCTGTGTTTGAGGGAGATGTTCAGCCAGTGGAAGTTAAGGCAGACTCCCAGCAAATGAGCTAAGAAGAAAAATGGAAGCAGAGAAGCTGGAAGAGAGGGAAAAAGTGGAACATCAGAAGACCAAAAGACTGTTTCCTGGCCTAACACTTACTCTTAAACCACAGGCAGGGCTTGAAGGTCCAGGACTTCAAAGATATTTAGAAGCCTCAAAGCTATTTTGCTTAGTGGCTCTGGGTCCTCTGGCGTTTCCTGACTCAGGTGCCTTGCTTGCTAAAGAGGGTGGTATGATGCCATTGCTTCACAGGGCTTGCAGAGCTCAGTCCACTCAGGTTTGCATGGGAGGTGTGGGAGGAGAGTCTTAGAGATGTTAAACAAGGGGAATAAAGGAAAATATGAGACACTTTACCCACGTAACATTCAAAACAGGCACGGAGAGAAAGCATTCAGTGGAGTTAAGCCACAGCCCTTTGCCCACAGAGCCAAAGCTTCAGGAGAACAAAAACCATCTGGGACGTCCCCTTTGTTCTGAACCCGCAGCACAGGCTGCACAGGGACATGGCAGCAATCTAAAACCTTGTTTTCTGCAGCCAAACATCATGTCAGGACAAACTGCACTCCATCCTTCTATCATTTAACAGCACCCCTGGGACCCCTGTAC
Source organism: Eulacestoma nigropectus (assembly GCA_013397775.1). Taxonomy (NCBI): domain Eukaryota; kingdom Metazoa; phylum Chordata; class Aves; order Passeriformes; genus Eulacestoma; species Eulacestoma nigropectus. Next base: position 616,722 of record VZTE01000895.1, on the reverse strand, counting down.
CTTGGAGGCATGATGTTGCACATCAGCAGAGAGATTATTTGTTTTGAAGCTTGTGAACAGCCCTGAGACTTCATTTCAAAGCACTCCTTGCAGAGTCATGACTCAAATCCTTCTGGTCTCACTGAGGGGCACAACTGACTACTGTTTCCCTGAGCTCTTTCTCAGCACCCAGTACATGATTCGTAGGTATCTGTTATCCTTTCTTCTCTTTTATGCAGGAATGGCTTTGCCATTGCTCAATTCCTTCATGTTCAAGGCACATTTTCTTAAATGTTTTATCAATGATGTCTCTATTGAGACAAGAAGAAACACCCACAGCAAAAAGTGCTGCAACAAAAACCAAGGCATTTGTTCCATTTCAGGTGATTTTTAATTTATATATAGCCATTGGGTAAACTGCAGTATGAAAGCCATCTTCAGACCTGTGACAAGGCAGCTATGCATACCACCTGTCTGGTTTCTCCTTTTGTCAGAATAAGCAATTACTACTCAGAATTTTATACAAGGGACCAAGATATTCATCTAGGACAATTTACTAAGAAGCCAACATTTTTTTTTGCCAGCTCACAGTAGTTCAGACTCACTTGGAAGCATCTACAGTGATACCCAGGTTTAGAAGTAGTATTACCTGATAGAAAATATGCAGCACAGAAAATAGAGCCAGTCATTCTGTCATTTAATGCTGAACTGTTGAACCTTATTAAGTTTTAAAACACAGAGCTTTAAGACTAAAGCACTGGAGATGCATAAAGGACCTTTCCTTCATCATGCCTACATTGGAATTTACTCTTGTATTAGCATTAAAGCAAGAACAAATGAAAAAGTGCAGACACTGCATAAGACTGCCAGCCTAACTGAAATTGGGAACACTCCAATCACACTCAGTTTATTCCAGTGTTCTCCTTTCCATGGTGAAGGACCATCAGTAAAGCCATTTCTGTCCCCAGGAAGTTCCATCACTGAGTGACAGTTCAAAAAGCTGGAAAGGGTTCAGAGCACAGGGAACGTGATGTTGCTGAGTAATCCTGGAGAATAAAGGAAGGGGATCTGGAATGGCTGAAGCATTTGCAATGGGATCCTAAGACCTCTGCATCCTAGAGCAATGAGTACCAGGTTAGAGCTATTACTGCTCCACAGCGAGGCCCTTCATGCTGCATGGGCAGCAGCCTGGAATCACCCCCAGGGAATGGGCACAGCCTCACAGTGCACAGAAGGCTTCAGAGGTGTAGCTTGGAGAGAGAAGCTCAGTGGGGAGAAATCTTAAGTGAAGATCAGGAATCGTGGTTCCAGATTTTAATTATAATCTGTCCTTGGCAAATTTAGATGGACAGGAGAGTGAACGAAGCTGCAGTGCCTGAAAATCAGCGTTTTATGTTAAGTGAAATTATTGTACACCAATATGGACATAAATCTGGCTGATACAGAGGGTTAATTAGCACAGCTCTACAGTCCAAGTAATGGAAATGAAAATGCAGTGTGAATTTCAGGGAATTAATCATATTGATCACATCTTTTCACTGATGATGCATCAGGCATTTTTATAGCAGATTAAATTAACTGCTTTTTACCATTTATTAATAGAACCCAGAATATTAACTATGCTCATGAAGAAATACCTTTTCTGGCCAGTTCTGTTTAATAGCTTTACTGAGGATCCGGATGAGGGGATCAAGTGCACCCTGACTCAGTTTGCAGATGACACTAAGTTGGATGGGAGTGTTGCTCTGCTGGAGAGTAGGAAGGCTCTGCAGAGGGATCTGAGGAGGCTGGATCCACGAAGTGATGCCAATGGTACAAGGTTCAACAAGGCCGAGGGCCGGGTGCTGCCCTTGGGTCACAGCAACCCCGCAGAGCGTAACAGACTGGGGCAGAGGGGCTGGAAGTGCCCATGGGGAAAGGACCTGGGGTGCTGGTCAGCAGCAGCTGGACATGGCCAAGAAGGCCGAGGGCACCAGGCCTGTGTCAGGAACACCCTGTGCTCAGCACTGGTGAAGCCTCACCTTGAATCCTGTGTCCAGTTTGGGCCCCTCATGACGAGAAGGACATTGAGGTGCTGGAGCGTGTCCAGAGAAGGGCAACAGAGCTGGGGAAGGGTCTGGAGCACAAGTCTTGTGAGGAGCAGCTGAGGGAGCTGGGGGTGTTTAGCCTGGAGAAAAGGAGGCTCAGGGTGACCTTATCACTGTCTAGAACTACTTGCAAGGACACTGCAGCCCGGTGGAAGTCAGTCTCTGCTCCCAAGAAACAAGCGATAGGACAAGAGGAAATGGCCTCAACTTGCACCAGGGGAAGTTTAGATTGAATGTTAGGAAATATTTTTTCATTCCAAGGGTTGTCAAGCACTGGAACAGGCTGGCCAGGGCAGTGGTGGAGTCACCATCCCTGAAGGGATTTAGAGCATCTGTAGATGTGGCACTTGGGGACACAGTTTAGTGGTGGATTTGGCAGTGCTGGAGGAACGGTTGGACTCCATAATCTTAAAGGTCTTTTTCAGCCTAAATGATTCCATGACTCTATGATTTTTACCTGCTGAGAGTTTCTGGGCCCACATGCCCACACTTCCTCTCCCATCCTCATTGCAGCAGATTAGCTGGGGAGATACTGATGGTGTGATGCAGTTTCCCTCTAATGGAGACACAGGAGCCTGCAAGGAACAGAAGAGATTAATACCAGGTAGCAAATTACAGCTGATTACAATAGATGCAGCATAGGGAAATACAATGTAATATTGCCAGGAAACCTTTCTGTCAGCCAACTCTCCCTCTCCTTGCATGTTCCCTGTGAAAACAGGATACTTGTTTCACTGAGCCTTCAATAGAAATACAGCTGCTCCTTCAGCACTGATTGTAGTTCCTCTGGAAGACCAACCAGAGAGGCCTCTGTCCTACTACTGGCAGTGACACAGTGGCATGGTCCTCACAGGATCTGAGCCCCTGGCTTAGGCAATATACACACATGAATGAACTAAATGAAACCATGAAAGGGAATTCCCTGCCCCAACAGCATATAAATGAATTGAGTGGGGAAGGAGAGCACACAAGCTGGGTAAGAGCAAAAGGCCATTACTCTAACAGGAACAAATGGTGGTAGCCCATCAGTCTCTCTGGCTTGGAGGGGAAGGAGAAACACAGAAGCAGGTAACACCTGGAGAAGTCACCTCTTGCTTTCTTACCTCCTTTAAGGCTGCTACTCCTGCAGTTCCTGAACTGCTCCATCATCCACCTCTCCCTGGCTTCTTCTGCAGGAATGGTTCAGAACTCCTCTAAAGTCAATTGCCTCTGCAGTAAGGATAGTCAGTAATTCTCTCAGTGCCTTTGGATGCCTTTCTGTCGACTGGGAAGGCTGACAGGATACTCCTCGAGTCCTTCAGTGGAGCACAGCATGACACTGCTTGTAGCTGTGAAGAGACTTGCCAAGGGCACACAAGGGTCTGATGGGCTTGCCAAGGGCAAACCACAAACACAGGGGTTTGCCAGCTACATACCACCTTTCACCACTCTTATGCCAGTTCAACCCCCTCAACTTTTCCCTTCCCCAGACAAAAAGTACCTTAGCTGTTTTTAAGAGAGTTTCATGTGTTTGTTAGTCTGCAAACTACAAAGTGAATATACATTTCAAATGAAATGGGTAGGACTTGACAGTTCTTAAAATATACATTTTATTATTTTCTGGTAGTTGCTATGAAGGTTTCATTCAAACTGTGAAGGTACACAGCCTTTACAAACTTCTTGAGTTAAAGGTTTTTGTTGGTGGTTTTATGTTCCTTTTTGTTTTACGGCAGAGGAAAATACATTGGCTATAAAATGTTGAAATTCATTAGATGCTTAGTATCACCTCTTCATATATGCTGTGGAATGCTTTTTAGAAACACTGTATAAAATAAGGCAGACTTTAACAGGGAATTCAGTCATAAAATGTCATGGGAGAAAACAAAGAGTTCCAACACATTATTATTTTTGTAGGCAAGAGAAGCTCAGGTGGTCCTCACTGGTTTGTGGGAGAACTACTGCAGTTCTGGTGCTCAGACAGTATACAGTTCTTGTTTATTCTACTATTCTCAAGTGAGACCTTTGTAATAAAACTTATTTTAATTAACATAAATCAGACAATATTTAAACATACACATCTATCCTTACAGTGCAATAAAAATGTATCATTGTATAGTATTTTGTATTTGCTTTATGAAAATAAAAGGTCTGTACATCAATTAAATGTATATTAATGAGTATGAATCATGTAAATTTATAATGCATCTAAAGTTGGCTTTGGCTTTTAAGTATTTATAAATTCATAGAAAATATTGAACATCTAACAAAATAAATAAAACATAACATTTTAATCATAGATGCTAACGATCAACCTCAAAAATTCTTGTGTTATTTTTTACATTTGCTACTAAATTTCTTAAGGAGAACTCACTTTCAGTAGTGCTCAGAAGTGAATGATTGCACCTTCTGTGATGTGAAAAAATACAGTACATCTATTTTTCATAGATCAAAAATTCTTTCATAGACAGTTGCATTTTAAGTGTCTGATTGTTCTACGTAACTGTCTTAAGTGCTTATAAAAAGCATGTAGCTTTCCCATAAAAGCTGTGAGTCTCTATTAATAGATAAACTTCTAGTGAATGTCCTTTTTATGAGGATTCTTCAAGGTCTTCCAGCTTCACGTGCTGGTGTGAAGATACCGCAGAAGTGTGTTCACTAATAAACCCTCTTCAGCACAAGTACTGCAGCAATCCAGTGTAATTCCACTTGGTGGGCTTGTTTCATCCGAGTCCACACATGGTACTTTGTGGAAGTCAGCTGCTGACCTCGTGTTCTCCTGAATGTGAAAGTTCCCCAAGTGCATGGGCTAGCTTTACTGTAATACTGAAGAGACCAAAACAAATCGGAATTCACACGGATAAAAGTGAGCTTGAATAAATATGCATCTGGCTAGTAAATGACACACCAGGGCCTAACTGCTATTCTGGTGGTGGTCGAAGGACTCGCAGGTTCCTTCCATCTAGTCCTTTCCAGTATTTAATGTTATTATTCAGATGCTCCATCAGATTTGGCAGGTCTGCAAATGCTGGGGAAGAAAGGGCAGAGAGTGTTGAGTTTGCAGAACTGAAACAGTCACAGATTCTGTCTGCATAAGTATCACTTGAAATGTCTGGGCAACTGTGCTTAAATCTGTCATACTGATGCTTGAAATGGTTTTGGCTGTGTAGCTCTCAGCACCCGTGTAGCACTTGGGCCACTGAGAACTGTTCTGTAAATCTACTTAATATCGGTATTGCAAGTCCCAGCAAAGGAACAGAGTTTTCCAGGAGGGGCATAGCTAATTATGGCTGTAATTATCCTGCCCCATCCAACCTCAGTTACATGTCATGATCTGGCATTCAGGAGAGTCACATTTCTGACCACTTTTACCACGGAGGCAGCACTTGGAAGGAAACAGCTGCTCCCCCTAAGCAGTTTCCAGACTGTAGAAATTTGCCTTGAAGAATAACCAGCATTAACATGGACAAAATGACCGTGCTCAAAGAGCTATCAAAGAGAATGTGTTCTGTTCTCCATTTACAGAGAAGCAAGTTTAAAACGTTAAAGATTGCCTGAATCTAGTATATTAAAGAGAAGCCATGAGAATTGCTTGTAGCAATACTTATAAGCAATAATGAATTTATTAATCTTACTTGAACTGCAGGAATCTTCCCTTTTCTCTCCCTTTATTTAGGAGCCATAGAAAAGAAATTTTATATCACAGCAGTTTCAAATGTTCACAAAATGAACATTTGAAAATCAAAATCAGGAAACAGCAGAGTTTTGCTTACCATCCCAGGCATCAAACATATCAATAATGAAGTAATCAATGAATGATAATTGGGATTTGGGGATGCTGCAAGTATTTCTGTCAAAAACTGGCATCACAACAGGTAAACCTTGCCTCCTTTCTTCATCAGTCTGCAAAAAACATTCGTGATTATTCATCTAAGACACATTCTGTTAATGGGCTTCTTTTAGCAGCAGATTGTTTGGCACTGACTTGAGCATGCATCTGCTAAATTAAAGGAGGAACCTGAACAAATCTGAAGCAGCAGCAACTTAATCTCAAGCACCTAGTTGTTCAGTTTCAGCAAAACAGCACACAAATAGTGCCTTCCAGTGTTTCCCACAAAGAGATACATTTACCTTCTGTATCTGCACACAAGCTGACTCTAATTAACTTCACATATTACCACGTTATGACTGCTTTGGACCTAAGCTGCTCAACCATTTTCCATCTCTGATGAAAGTCATGGTCTGTCCCACTCAGAGATGGCAAAATACCTTTTTCATTCCCTTGCCCCTTGCTTGGGGGGCCAAGTTCCAACTGCAGCGTTTGGTCCAACATCTGTAATGATGACTGCCCTCTCCTTTTCCACATCTTCCTAAAACCTTTCCTCAGCACAGTGTGCTAAGGGCTTACAGCATTTCTTGGAGCGAGTGCTGTTCCCATCCGAACACTAGAACCTGATGATCCTATTCCCGAGGCAAAGCCGGCGTGTGGGTACAGAAGGCATCCTTGCTCTGTCTCATGCGATGGGAGTGCATTTGCAGGCAAGGCTCAAGAAGCCCAGTTCCAAACAGAACAACTTGAAAGCTTAAATTTTTCAGAAACTGCACAATAGGAGTTGTCAACTTTCATCTCTCTGAAGGCATCTAGTCGTGTATTGGCATGAGTCATGCCCACCATTTAAAATAAAAAGGTTGTTATTTTTCACGTTACATAATGCAGCCTGAGATACTCTGTGACACTGGCACCCTTCTGCTCCCTTTTAAAGAGATGCTCACCTGCAGTTTCAGCATCTTGTTTTAGCTGCCTTACCTGTGCAAAGTACTCCTCAGAGATGCGTCCAGCCCACTCTATACACTGTTCTCTGGGTCTGCATGGATTGGAAATGTCAGCACACTTTATCAACATGCGTTTGATAAGGATACGGTTTTCAGGAGACCTGAGAACAGTTTTGATTGACTCTCCATCACCATTATTCTGTAACATTTAAGAATTAAAAACAATCCATTAGCAAGGTCTCCATGCACTAACGCAAAAGCTTTTGTGCCTTGGGAATGCTTTCAGCAAATCCTACAGGGATCGGTCCTGCTGCTGGCTACCAGATTTGATGTCTAACTGAATTTATAGGTGGATTATGAAAGTTAGCCACAGCTCTGAGCTAGCACTGAACTCCAGTTTCTGGATTCAGTCACTGTCTTTGTGACAGATCTCTTGGGCATCTTTGGGCAAGTCATCTAATCCCTCTATGCCCTATCTGCCTTCTCAAAAGTGTGGAGAGGATCGATTCATCACTACACACATAGCGATGAGGACCGTGTAGGCAGAAAAATGTAACTCTCTGCTGAAATCTAAGGATTAATGGACTTGCACATTAGGAGTGGAACAGTTGGTTTAAAAAGAGGGACTGACCCAAGATGCAGAGTCACCCTTGGCACACAAACCCCATCAGTGTATCAGTCATTCTGACAGCACTGCTACTATGCAGAGTCAGATCCCACACTGCCTCCCAGGCATGCTCCTCGTTCCCTTCCCTTGTTGCTGGACTCTTTAAGGATGGATAGGTACAGGAATTTACAACGTTGTCTACTTAGAAGAGAAACTCTTTGAAGCAAGGAACATACAAGACTTCTCTGGCACCTAACAAGGTCTTGCTCTACAGTCAGAGCAGGGAAGAAGTAACTAACAACAATGATAATAATAATGTGCTATCAGTTCCTGCAGTGTTTTGTACGAAGAGGGAGATACAAAGCAGCAGAAACATTCTGACCTTTTATTAGGTCAGAATCACCATGACATTTTTCAGAAGAAAATTCTTGTGGGGAAGAAAGTTCTTCCTAAAGGACGAAACTGACAGTAATAAAAAAATTATTTGGTAGTATAGAAATGGCTCAGAAATACCAGCTCCACAGTTCTCACCAAAGTGAGATGCCCAAACCAATTATTTTCCCTCATTTTTAGGTATGTGGAAGGGAAAACAGAAGAACCAAAGGGAGATAGATACACCTCCAAATGCATGGAAAAATGATACATGAGAAAGCCAACATAAAGTGCTGAAAGCCCCAGAAACACAAGCATGGAAATTAAGTATGGAAAATTAGAGATCATTCAGTTATGGATAGTAGAGAATACCCAACTAGGTAAACCACCAGGAATCAAGAAAGGATGTTCACCTCTGTGATCTGTTCAAACCAAAGGCACAATTCTACTTGCTGGATGCAGATGCCTTGGGAATAAAATGTGTTAACTGTGCTTAGCCCAAGCATCCTGCTCAGAGTGCAGAGGTGTCTCTGCATGTCAGATGTTGGCTTCCTGTCATAGCTTAGGTGACATCACGAAGGGAAATGGGAGGATAAAGGATGCTGGAGCTGGAAAGGATTTTTTTTCAGTTTATGAAACAAAAGCAGAAAGGAAACAAACAGAGCAGCTTCTCAGCATGGCTCTTTGAGCAAATTTGTATAAAAATAATAAATAAAAAAAAGAAGTGGAACTGTCCCATTTGGAACAGGCGGTTGGCAGCTCAGCCTGCAAACACTACACTGAGTCACTGCCACGACTGGAAACCAGGCCAGAAAACACACACTGCTGCTGCAGCCAGAGGGACAACAGACTTGAAAGAGGGGCTGACAGTGTTGTTCTGCTCAGCATAGTAAATAATTTGCTTTACTCACTCACACATTACAGGCCTTTTAATAGGAACTTGCCAAACTGAAACTCCCAGCTGAAAGAAGGGAAACATTTTGCTTCTTGTTTTCAATAGAAATTATATATTCTTTGTCTTTCTTCCCATCCTTGGGCACAATTTGCTGTGAATCACAAATGTCTTGTGGGGCAGATTATTTCCCTGCAGTCTCTGGGGCTTAAGGGTAGAACTAAACTTTGGTTTCATTTTTCTATGTCCCTGAATGTGTTTTTACTCTCTGATTGTACAGGTCCAAGCCCTGTTCTTCAGCAGCACCAGCTGTTCAGCTCTCTGTAACAGGCAAGAAGAGTTTGGCTCTTTGGATGGATGCTGCTGCTCAAGGAACTGCTGCATCCCAATCCTTAGGGCTGGGAGAAGAGGCTCTGCACACCGAGCCAGGCCAGTGCAAAGCCCTTCAGCAGGACCAGGAGCCCTAGAGAGTTACACACTCCACAGGGCCAGTGCAGTGCACTACACCCAGCAGCAGCAGCTCCCTTGTTCTCCTCCTGCACTGATGCTGCTATGCTCATCCAGAGAGGCTGTCCAGCTGGGAACTCAACATCCTTTCTTCTAATTTATTCAGTACAACCAGTGTCCTACTGGGACTTTGGCTTCACATTCACAGAGTTCCCATCAGCATCGCCAGGTGCCAAGAACAAAGCTCATTCTAGCATATACTCCTGTGGACAAAGGTACGATGCTCCCATTAAGCTCCAGTTTGCTTCTCATGGGTAAAGGAACAAGACCTGTTTCTCTCCCACTCTCAGATAATAAAGACTGCCTTCCCCCATTACACACAACAGTCATAAATGTGGCTTTCTGAAAAACATGGTAAGAAAACCATTAAAGAAATAAGAAAACCATTACGGCTCCTACATGATGTCGCCACCGATGCAAACTTTATCATAACCATTTCTGCAAGTCTTCTCTTTGCAAAAATAATTCCAACAAAATTATACACTGCTCTTACTGGCAACAAAACTGCTGGTTGAAGCTGTTATTGAAACTGGTGTGGTTTTTCAGAAAGAGTTCTTAACAGGCGATTTCTTTGTGTCCATGGGGTTCCAGATGGCTATTGATTAGGTCTATATGATACATAATGCCACTATCATCTATTTTAAAGATTAAAAAAGAAAGCAGACAGAAACCCCATGAATGCTTCCAGGCAGCACTGGAGGCTGAGGGCCCTTACTCCCAGAGAATGCACCACACGCCAGCCCCATGGGAGGGAGGGAGTAATTCAGCCTCTGTTTTGAAGCAAACCTTGTGTCCTTTGCAGAAACGGCCAACAGCAATGCCCAGTCTTGCCACTCTGTCCATGGGAGTGACGGGGTTAATCAGAATGGCATTTTAACATGAAAACATACAGCCCAAGGCTCTGGTTCCAAGTACAACATATTAATAGGACATTAATATGGATTAATAGGATCCAAGTGAGCCCCACTCACCCTCAAAATGAGTAACAACCATGTTAAGCAGAAGGGCATTCAAACCCAGAGAGAAAGATAAATCTCCAGTCTCTCTTTCTCCACGTTTCTGATGAACTTTCTTGGAACACCACGTGGGAATTTCCTACTGCCAAGGGTTCCCAGTCCCTGCCTAGGTATTTTAAGGAGGACTTGCAGTGTTGCTTACCCCATTTTCTTCTAGCGCTGCCAAGGGTTTATTAATGCTGTTGACAAACTTGTTGACATGCTCGAAGTGCTTTGTCATTTCTGTTGCTAAGACCATGTCAATAATGACTTGGCGAAGGGTTCGATACTCATTCCTGTTTAGAGAAGGAAACAATTAAGAATGCCGGCTGGTTCACAGAGGGCTGGTTGCTAAAGCGAGTCTGACAAAAATGCTACAGACCATTCCTGTTGGGAGAGAGGTGCTGGGGGAAGAAAGAACAGTAATAAAAGCTTGGGCAGCTGCATCTATGTTAGATGGAGTACCTTCGGTGTGTAGAGACATATGTGCTCCAGGCATGACTGCATCTCTAGGAGAAACAGTGCCAGAGCTGGGCAGAAGCAGAGGCACCAGCTGCTTAGGAGGCTGCCAGGACATGCCACACCCACACGTTCCCAAGGTTTTAGCACAGACACTTGGCAGTGGCTCGCTCTCCAGTCAAGTTTTCAGCAATATTTTTCTGCTGTATCTTGAGAGGACCAAGGCAATGGTCACATCCTTGCCCTAAATGCTTCTCTGAGGCTGCAAGAGCAACAGGTCCTTCATTATCCTGACCACTGCAACAAGGTATTTGATTTTCGACTGATGCCTGTGGCTCTTTCTCTCCTTGTTCTCTACCCACGCAGCAGTAGCTTGTTCTCTACATTCAATGACACAAAATAACTGTTCTAGACTTGCTCACATTAAGATTTACACTAAGTTTCTTAGGGGCTGCCTTTTTATGGACAGGAGAAACCAACACTGGGGAATTACTCGGAAGTCTTTGCAGCAGAGGCCGAAGCACTCTTCTCTTTTAGAAGCAAATTTCACAAAGGCCATGGACAGCTATCCACAAGGCACTGCCCTCCTCTAGGATGCTTGTTTGCCTTATGTTACACAGAAGGAAGTGGGAGGTGTTAGTGAGCAGACAAGGCCCCTGGGGGTATTAAGCTTACCTCTCCATGTTTTTAAATATATTGCATTTGCCATCCCGGGTGGTGAGCTGGAAAGCCAGGGCAGCATGATGGCTCTCCAGCACTGCCGTGTCGTTGTAGAGAATTGCGAGCTCGCTGCCAGCGTTGCACAGGAAGGAATTTGTTCTTCCTGGGTGATCCACATCATGGACTGTGGCGGCAATGAGCGCGGCAACCTCATCAATCGGATCCAGAGTTTGCTGAAAATAGAAGGGTGCTTAGTTTTCCTGGCAGACTCATTAGAAACCCTATTCTGTCCATAAGATTAAGCCAAGTTGCTGAGGAATAAAAGCCAAAACTCTGGAGGTCAGTAAGGGTCAGATGTTCTACACAGAGCAATGGAAAATTCATTATAAGCTTCATTGAACATTGCGTGACTTTTTGGGCCATTTTGTACCTCTTAAATTTTGCTTTAACCACACCTTTGTCACAGCACATCAAATTAAACAAATGTAAAGTAATAAATTAGCTCGTGTTTTCTAGCAACACTGAAACCACCTTCACTTGGAGTCAAGGTACTTGGCTTAGAAAAAAGACCAATACTGCTAAAAATTATTCTATTACCACCAGACCCCTTAATTTCCTTTGGCAATTTAATGTGTCCTAATCATGTTCCACTTACGTGCTGGCTAGGTTTACAATTTGAAAGGAATGTTATCCATACATCCAGTTTTTTAATAACAGTGTCCTGAGGTTACAGCTAATGCATATTCTATGAAGAATATTTGATGTTTTGCATCCATGGATAAATTACATGACACAAGTTCTATACTTTCTGTATCACATTCTAATTCTGGTAGCAACCAGCACTCCATGCTTTATGTCTATTTTTATCTACCCTGTCATGAAATACAAAACTCTTTGACTCTTAAGGTTTTGTAATTAGGTTTTAATACTTTATTAGTAGCATAAAGGAGAAAAAGAACTAAGCATCTCAGAAATATTTTGTATAGATTTGGAAACCAGCCTTTGTGCTTTGTTTTATACTGGCATTTGTGAAGGACCACAGATACAAAACAATTATATTAAAAATTTTAATAAAATGAAAGAGACACAAGAGCAGAAATATTCCCATTTGAATCTGGGAGCAGGGCAGATAATTTTCATTCCAATTAGCTTTAATTTGAGGTCCAAATTCTCTACAGGCCCTCTACTACCATTCAGAATAGTTACCCTTGGTAGATGAAAAGACAAACCCTACCCTATTTTACACCTCCTGAAATTGACTTGACATTGCAGGAGCGGGGATGTTATTCATTGAGGACTGTCAAGAGAGTCTTGTGGAGAACAAGAGAAAGCAAATAATTATTTCTGCTCTAGTTCGTAGTTAGCACTGTCTGAAGTACTCTCTGCTGTGTGTTAGCTTCTTCCTTCTTTCCTTCAGCTGCTGCTCATGGGATTCTGCTTTTGTGGTACGAAGTTAGGAGAGAGAGGTTTGAGAACAGGCTCTCCTCAGAGGGGCACACTGACCAGCCTTCAGTCTGGCTGAGAAAGACCTGTGCAGATAGGAAATGGCCAGAATCTTGAGAATACCTGACCTGCAGGACCACAGCAGTCTACCTGACGCTTATTTCACAGGGATTTACAGCACTTTTACACCCAACATCAAGTCAAGGATTCAAACTTTGTTATCTTAACTCCCATGGCACAGAAGTGGAAATTATTCTGATAATACGGCTTCAATTTCAGAGCCAGAAAATTTTCCTAGGCAAGTTGAACTGAGTTCAAATTACCAAAAAAAAATATTCTCAGCATGAATTTCAGTGGCAGAATTGGGCTTTCTGTGTTTAGATTAAGTTGAACTCTGGGCAACACAAAAGCAGCTGGGTTAACACTTTGAAAAGATAAAGAGAGAAGTTTGAACTTTGATTCTTCTCCCGCTGCTGCTGCAACATTTTTTTCTCTTCCTATGCCTACAGAGTAACAGAAATAACATTCTGGAAAAAGAGGAGTCAGTCATGCTTCTGTGGCATTGAAATGGATCCAGATCTTGTCTGTTTTTCATAGATATTCTTGGGAAGACCAGCTAAACCTCTGGCAAATCAGGAGCTGAAAAAATCCAGTGACGTTCTATCCCCACTCGGCATATAGTACTTGTAAATCAGCCTCTGGAGAGCACGCTAATGAGCTGCAGCTCCAAGTTAAGGGAATTACTACAGTTTAATGAGCTGTCAGAAGCTTGTTTACAGTCACAAATTTCTCAGCCAGGTGCCCATCACTAGTACTATCCTTAGGCAGGCCAGTTCAGAATTTCTACCCAAGAATGTGACTCAGAAGTATGTCCTACCACTGTACTGCACACACACCAAGCTCTGCTTTACTCCCCTTCTCCAGTCTGGGCATATGAGAGCAAAAGTTGCTCTGATTTATTCTGGTTGTCAGTGGCTCTAATACCCCAGTGGGTGTTATGGTACTGACAAGTAATTTTTTTCAATACTCTCCTCCAATGCAGTCTCTATGAGCCTCAGGGCATCTTGTCCAGTGGGTGATATAGCCTACCTTATGGCCTATATTGTCCTGGGAATCTTCTGCAAAATGACCATCACAAGGCATAGGAGATGGTGATCTACCACAATAAATCTGTATTTGGCATGTACCATCACAAAAGTAATTGTGTCATTAGCTCACCTATCTGAGAAGGTTTAACTATATGAAGAAGTTTACTTGAAAAGAAGGTTTTGTTATTCTCTCATCAAGAACTGTTCAATTCTGTAATATTAGTATCTATCCTTATATATATATATATTATAAGAGAGATCCTAGAATTCATATAAAGCAGCCCAGTTCTTTGACCTCAGAGTTACCAAACTGGTTGGCACTAGACAGACATTTGACTTTTGAATCTGTTTCTGAGAGATCCTTCTTTGATTGCATCTGTACTTCCCACCCACTTGTGTTTCTTATAAATGTGGACTCACCTTTACTCTTTCTTTAGACAAGAAGTAAGCAGTAGCATGCAGTACATCTGCTGAGTGAGTAGAATTATGGTAGGAGTTGGAGGAATGGTAGTTAGCCTCAATAACTTGTAACCATGACCTCAGAGTGGATTCTGAACAGTTTAGGAATTCACAGATTCCGAAGCGAGCAAATATTTTGAGACCCAGATAAACCAAGGGCCTGTGGAGAAAAATAAACAGAAAGTTTTAAAACGAATGCAGCTGAAAGAACATTACATAGCAGAAATAGTACGAATCCATGCAGCATTTTTAGCTAATGACATGTAAAATGATGTATAAGGACTCGTTACAGAACTACCATGGCATATACTAGAACTGTAACACACATGAAGTCAACTCCCCCTAATCCCCCCGGTGTCAGACAAAGGAGTCTCCAGGTTTCTCTGTCAGGGAACTGTAGTCATTCTTCCCCTGTACTGGGCACTGGTGAGGCCGCACCTCGAGTGCTGTGTCCAGTTCTGGGCCCCTCAGCTCAGGAAGGACGTGGAGACGCTTGAGCGTGTCCAGAGGAGGCCGACAAGGCTGGTGAGGGGCTTGGAACACAAGCCCTGTGAGGAACGGCTGAGGGAGCTGGGGTTGTTTAGCCTGGAGAAAAGGAGACTCAGAGGTGACCTTATCACTCTCTACAACTCCCTGAAAGGTGGTTGTGGTCACGTGGGGGTCGGTCTCTTTCTCCAGGCAACAACTGACAGAACAGGAGGACACAGTCTCAAGCTGCTCCAAGGAAAATATAGGTTGGCTATTAGGAAAAAGTTTTTTACAGAAAGAGTGATAAAGTACTGGAATGGTCTACCCGGGGAGGTGGTGGAGTCACCATCCCTGGATGTGTTTAAAGAGAGATAGTGGATGTGGTGCTCAGTGCCATGGTTTAGTTGAGGTGTTAGGGCTGGACTCGATGATCTTGAAGGTCTCTTCCAACCTAGTCATTTTGTGATTCTGTGATTCTGTAATGCACTAAAATTTAATTAATTATCCTGGCTTTATTACCATATGTCTGCTTGGACTTAAGGCAATACTAATAATATATTCATATTTCTGAGTCATTGGAAATCACTTTAATTCTCTTAACAGATGAACTGCCATTATTTAAACACAGTAGGAAGCCATCATAATTATACTACCTTTAATAAGAGTACAGGCAGCAAAATACCTCCTTTGTCCCTCTGTGGTCCCTCCAGATCAGTAAGAACAGAGAAACCTACCTGGTGATCTCATGCATGTTGGCTGGGATAATTAATTAAGTTACTGCAATGTACCCATTAAATGTTGTAAATCACACATACTGACTGTATTTTTACATTTCTCTTTTTAATTACTTATCTGTATTACTTCACTAGAAATCAAAATGCAGCAAAGAAAGAAAACCTAAAGCAAGTGGATGTAAATACTTTCACTTAGAATAAAATCATTTTAAAGAAGAATAAACCCCTAGGGGGTTTTGCACCTTTTTGGCTCATAAAACCATGGTATGAAAATGAAGTGTATATATGTTAACTAACATATATGCCTGACATCCTTCTTAGACTTTGGTTTTGAATACCTTTCAAAGCTCTTACAGATCTGGGATTTTAACAAAGGGTTTAAGACAGTCAATTCATTGCAGGATCTGGCCTCCAAATTAGTGTCTTGCAAAAGCTTTTCCCTAAGACAAAGCATGATACATGAAACTAGACCCAAAAGGGGAACTTTTGATAAGCATCAGAAAATAAACCCAAGGACTTCAACGGAAAGATCAATTTACAGTCTTGGGGGAGCCTTTGCTGCTAATGAAGTACAGTCTATCAAAACTGCTGATCTGCTTTTGAAAACTTCTATGATGGAAATTGGTATGCCCTGCTTTTTATCAGTAAATATTGTTCAGTTAAGCTTACACATATAATGTAGCCTGCCAAGATTTTAGAATAAAGACCTTCCTCTAATCCCAGAGAAAGGCAATGGGAATTCTGCTGAAAAGCTGTACTGGAACTGTTCAGGAATAAAACCTACCCAATCAAATGGAAAGAAAATAAAACCTGATCTGTATCAACTGATCAAATCAAGACCAGCATGTTGACTCTGTGTGTAGTTTGCCGTAATAAGAATTTGAATCCTCACAGGAAAATAATTTGATTTGTATAACTTTTCTATTATTAAGTAAAGGAAGGCTTTAAAAAATACGTTGTACTGTCATTATACCCTACCAAAGATATAGAATCTTCACTTACATCCACTGGGAATTTGCAGGGAATAGCGTATGATGAAAAAGAAGATATTTAAGATGCATACACAACTAGAAATGACAATGAGAAAATTTCAAACATCTGACACTGAAAATAAAATCGATTCAATTTTAAAAGCACAGGTAGAGAACGTAAGGATCTGATTACAGGATGACATTTAAGTCACTTTTTTGCAACTTCAGTTTATGAGCTCTTGCGTTTACTGACCTTTTATGGGTGGCAGCCTCAAGTTCAAAGATATCAAAATCCCACTGTTCCTCATTTTCCATTGCCTGTGTTATCCGTGGGGGTATGTCATTGAGGGAGATTGGAGAGCTCAGACTGCCAGCGACCTGATGAGCCTCTTTTGAGGAATACAGTTATTACTATATGTATTTATTAACAGTATATTAAGTAGTACATTTACTAGTGAGATACAATTTTACTCAGTGACCATGCTTTCTCTTCTGTAGCAACACCCAGCAACTCTTGTTTCTATAAAGCTGAGTAATGCTGCAGAAAAAGGCTTATAGATAAAAAAAACCCCAAACATAAAAAAGTCTCATAAAAAAGAACATCGAATCACATTTCTCCCGTTTCTTGTATTTCTGCACATGTTCTAGTATCTCAGTAGCTGCCAAATTAAAACTTACGTTTTGCTGACAATATGTATTCGTTCCCTGATAATCTTCGTAAACCGTCCTGTTAAATAAAAGTTGCAAGTTAAATGCAGGGTATTGCACAAAAGTAGCACAATAAATTTGGACTCTTTGGACTCCAAATAGTAGCACAACAACTTCAGAGAAGCCTGACTGCAACCTGTCACAGTCATCAGAACTGCCTCTCCCTTATGTGTCTGTACTGTTATCATTGGCCTGTTTTACATGTAGCTCATAACAGATCAGAGACTGCAGGCTAGGGGATACAATATGCACTCAGGTAAAAACTCAAGTTTCTCAGGTGAGGATGGAGGTCTGGAATTGCAGCCTCACATCTGTCTTTGCCTGGACAACATGCACACAAGTTGTGGGTCTTTGTGTGCCACAAAGCAGACACGGTGTGTCCATGCACTTCCCACCAACAAGCAAAGGTGGGCGGTGGGAGGGAGTGGATGGAGACATTCCCCTGCTCTCCTGCCCTGATGCTGGCAGATCCAGCCACCTCAGCAGCATAAAAATCTCATGGCTGCAGGAGAACAAATTACTCTGAGGCTTCCTTTCTATCCCACAGAACGTATGCTTGTTTATTCTTCAGTTCAGTGCCTCCTAGGCATAGTTCTGGCATGATGCCTAGATGTGAACACTGAGATGATGGATTAAAACTAACAGAATTATGTATTTAATATTTTCTTTTTGTTTTATAATTCTAAATGCTGTGGCCCAAATCCTGCTTGCTCTTTTGAGGTTATAGCTGTTAGCTCGTTTAGCCCATGATGTAAAAAAACAGTGTTTAAAAAAAATATTTCTGAATGCACCTTACTAAAAATGTTATTCACACCAAGTATAGCAGAAGTAAATGTGGATCCTGTATCTGAACATGGAAAATCTGCTTTTAAGAGAACTGTTATATCTAATTTTTATTTTCACATTTGTAAGTAAATGAGTCTGGAGTTTTGTGATTTAAAAGGAAAGGGAGCGTAACAGTGGCTGTTCAATAGAACTGCTATGACACAAATATTTAGGACACCAGATGCTGCCTATCATTTAGAATCAAAGATTAGTATTTTAAGAGTTGAAATAGCAGGTGTAATTGTATCTGGTAAATCTATCTTTGAACTCCAAACACCCTTCCCACTTGAGAGTTCAAATCCAATAACATATTACTTGTTCCCTTCTCAGACATAACCTCTGAACACAAATGGAACAATATGATTCTGTTTTCTGCAGACTCTTTGATGGAAAAATGTTTCTCTCTGATAACTTTAAAACTCATACCATGCCATATGCACTGAAATGGATGTTCTCAGCTTTTCTTATTGCCCCATAAAAGAGCCTTTGGTTTATTTTAAGTAAGGATTTTGTATTTTGCAATATTGTTATCTTCATGTTCATGGACAAAATACAATCAGAATACAAATGCATGTAAGAATCAACAATCCACAAAAAAGAGAAAACAGTCGAGTTTATGGACTCATGTATTCAGCAGGAGAAAAAATTCACTTTGAGACTAATGATTGTATGTATCAATATCCTTCCTATATTTCTATAGTTAAGGTAACAATAAATTTTGTCTACTCAGTTAGTAAATACAACCCAATATGAACCATTCAGGTCTTCTCCCGGAATTCCTGGAGTCTCCCATATGTTTATCCCGATTAGATATTTGCTGTGGTATTTTAAAAGGCAAAAATACACATAAACTATTGGAAGATTCTGATAGACACTACAAAGGCATCATGGTAGTTATAACATGAAATTATAACAGCCCAGAGACATCTCTGAAAAGCTCACATCTTGTGAGCCTTTTTGCATCCAACACACTGTAGAATTTTTTTCCCCGATGTAGCCTTTCATATGCAACCTACAGACTAATGAGAACACATATCCTGAAGGCACAGGTAACATTCAGCTAAACTCATCTCGTTACCATCAGGAGGGTCAGACTCCAGGCTCTGAAGGTTTGGGTTCAGTTCCTGCTTTGCTGTGCGCCCTTTGTTCAACTTTGGGTACCGTGATACAGGTACAAATATAATCCAAGAAACAGCAACAAAAAGATGTATTTTGCATTCTTTTGAAAACGAATTCTTTTGATAGACTGAAAAGCTCCCCAAAAACACGTCATCCTAATCCTCACTAATAAATACAAGTATCTGGTTCTCTTTCTTTCTTTCTCTCCCATCCATACCTTACTCAAATGAATCACATTGAAAAAAAAAGAACTGTTTTTACTTTCCATTTCTAGCTAAACTAATGTTTTAACGGGGCTGGTCAATTTTCTTCCCATTTTCAGAGCTACATTATTCAAGTAGGGAGGGGAAAGTCCACAAAAAGAAGCGTGCGGTGTTTCCTGAAAATTTGGCATTGTAGCGGCAGAGCACATGGCAGATGATAAAGATCAAGTAACTGGGAAAATCAGGCAGCGAACATTAATCAAGAGCTGTTTGTGGCAGTAAGTACTTACTGTCATTAACCCTCCAACAAGGTCACTTGTATGTGGATCCTCATCTTTTGTCCCCAGTTGTGGAGAGTACAGTTCAGTGGTTCTTAAAATCTCCAAAGCCCGGTCTAAAGCTTCTGCAACTGGCATGGGACTGCTCTCTTGTGCAGCATTGATGATGTTTATTACCTAACGTAGCATTAGACATATTGTGAACTTAGAAGTGATTTTAAAAAACCAGAGACACTCATTCATTACTATGGAAAACCGAGGAAAATAACAAGATCTAAAACTTTAATCCGCATGGGGGAAAACCAGAATGAAAGGGATGTTATTGAAACACCGATGTTTGCTACTGACTCTGGGAATAAGATCATGGCCTTAAAGACAGCAATCTTATTAATGAGTTTCCCCTCCAAGGCACAGCCTCAAAATGTCTTTGAATGGATTTAATGTAACTTTCTCCCATTTGCCTCTCTCAGTTTATTAAAGAGCTGATTTCTGACAAATCCCTGAACAGTTTCAGAGAGCAGTTGACAATGCGTAAGTAAGAAGGAGGAACTCCAGTCCCTCCTTCTTAAAAAGGATCACGTGATGGCTGACCCCATGGATGGCACTCTACCAAGCAGGTTTGGGAGATCTTTGTTGAGAGTATCTGGCTTTTCAGAGCTACAGCAGTGGGCAGGTGGAACAGGGGAAGGGCTTGCAGCAGGGGCGGGTGCTGCCCGGGTGCTGTCCCGGGGCCTCGTGCCCCAGCGCTGCAGCACAGCACAGCTGTGACGTTACCTTGGTGATGGGTGCCTCGATAGTCATGGAATGGACCCTGGCCATGGAGGAGCGGCGCCGCTGGGAGCTGCCTGTGTGCAGAACAGAGCAGAATTTGTGCAAGGCCCGACGGGAGGATCCAGCCAGGAACTCCCGAGGCCTTCTCTGCACTGCTTACCCTGCTGTGCCTTTCAGAGGCAATCTACTGCAGAATGCACACACGTGCTTGTCATGCTGGGGACACGCAAGTGCCAAGAGATGCTGGCTGAACCACCGATGTCCCTGATTAGAGACAAGTGGCTGTGACAGCCTGGCAAAATCATGGCTTTGCTTTTTTATTTAAACTAACTAAAATATTCAGTTACAAACTCAGTTGAAAGACTATGCAGATGTGCGTGTGTATAAACTGGCAGGCACGGGTAGGTAACCACTGAATTTAGATTATTACAGGATGTATCTACTCTTGCTGCCTGATGCAATATGGCAAGTCATAATGAGTCAGCTTCCAAGCTGAGGTAAATCACTGAAGCTCTTTGAAGTGGGTACCTATGCCAGATAAAAACAGCAGAGGTTCTGGTCTATTATTCACTGGAAATTTAAAAACAAATGTTTTATATTGGTTAGCAATTTTGGTTCTGCAGAGAAAAGGTCAAGATGAGATTTTTCTGGATATTGTGCTACCTATAAAATGCAGACACATCTCTGTTACTCATTGTGCTGAGCAGTTCTTAAGAAGAATCAGTGCTATTTTTGCTGTACTGGAGCATGGCTGCATTCTCACTGCCACGGACGTGCTTCACTAGTGTGTGCTGCCTAGACTGTGGTGAGGTATGATTTAACAATCAGCAACAGTTTTGAGTATGTGACTCGTCTATCAAGTTTGGGCTGATCTAACAGAGAAAAATACAACACAGTGAAAGAAAACAAAATTAAGAAAACAAATCTTCATATCTTTATCGAGAGAAGAAGTAAGAAGTGTAATAATTTGTGTACTGGGTTTGCATGACAACTGCAACTCAGCCAGACCCAACACGATGAGTTGTTTCACATACCATCACTCCCTCGTGATGTTGTGGATCTGACATCCAAGGATCCTTTCCTCATGTCTTTGTGTCTGCAAGTCTGAGTATCTGTGAAGAAAAGGATATTGCATAATGACAAAGTTTTGCCTAAGATGTATGTTAAGGGAACTGAAGCTCAGAAAAGCCTGGCAGCAGCTGAGTGACATTGACCTCAAAACTTCAGCAGATGAGAGCTGATGAAAGTGCCTTTTAAAGCTCTTGGCCCATTACACTGTCCTGAACCCAGTCAAGTTCTCAGGCAGAACGTGCCTAAATGTCTGTGCAGAAGGGAACAGTGAGGAGGGAAAAGCTCCTCTCTTGCCACTGTGACACGATTGCAGCTGTGAACACAACTTGTGCAGCACACCTGCGTTCACTCAAGTAACCACTGCCACCAAGAACTGGGCCAGAGCAGAGCACATGCCAGCAAACGAGGCAGTTTATCCCAGGTTCCTCATGGACTCCAAGATTCAGCCTGTGCTAAGACTACACTTAACAAGTACCTCCAGCATGGATGCCAAGGATGTCCCAATTGAAGTGCTGATACGTGGGATGAGGGTGAATGGCAGTGCTGGTCATCCTCATTTCCACCCACACGCGAATTCCCCACAATGCAGCTCAAAGCAGTGCAGACACAGGCGCCATGAGCTACAGAGCAGCCAAGGCCACACGATGACACGACAGCATCCTTCTCATTTCTAATTCTGTCACAGGGATCCACCACCTACAGCTGAACTGTGGCACTGACTCCAGCAATACCACCATAGCAACTTGGGGCCTTGCGTTTTCAAAGGTGGGTTGCTTTATGTCACCTCTAAAATAAGTGAGGCAGGCAGACAGGGGGCTTGTATTTGCTTTCCTGCCTTTTGAGTCGGATTCCCAGCTTATCATTGGCTAAACAGGACTGTTCTGTGGAACTGTGCTTTCAGCCAAATCACTAACAGTGTTATTCTCTCCCCAGGTATGGTCTCCACTTATTGGGACAGAAGAGACGTGTCCTACCTGTCTGAGATTCAGCCTGAATACATTCACATGTCTTCTCCACCTACAATTCAGCATGAGAAACCCAGTTAGTCAGGACTTTGCCATTGTTTTGGAATACTTAGGGCTCAAACTAAAGTGAGCATAGCACTATTTTCACTTACCTTATTGTTGTCATTGCACAGTCTACTAATTGACACATAGTGTCTAATCTTTCTGCAGGCAAAAAACAGTGTGTTAATTCCCATCCAAACCTCAGCTCTAATTCAGTGCTGCTACTTGGGTGCTCCAAAGGCTCGATTTGGGGACCAAGTGGAAGTTGCACAAAAATCTAGACACGCTTGAATTTTGCCCATGATCAAAGCACACAGTGACCTCATGACGTAACAACCTTTGGCAACAGCCATGAAAGGAGCATGGAAAAGGGAGCATGGAAGGACACGGTGCAGGTGCCCAAGTGAAACAGGACGTGGGTCCTGGTGGTACCAACACGATGCACAGAGAGACAGGAGGGTGCACTTGCACTCCAGGGAGAATTAGAAAGTCAGAGTCACAAGTGAGCACATCTGCATCTTTGGCTCCTTTTGGGGGAGAATTTCACTTTCCCTGCACACAGCATGTAAAGTTGATTTTGCCCCAGGGAATTAAGCACAGAGGTCTGAGGCACCCTGCCTTGCATAAGCTTCCATTATACTCAGTAGCAGTATAATCCAGTATCTGCTGAAAGCAACTGAACTCTAAACTGAGCCTTCACTCAGACACAAATCATGGCTTTAGCTTTCATACTTACCCTCCCTGTCCAATGACAGGTAGTATCTTCACATTTTGTTGTATGCTATCTCCGTTTTTCTTTTTCGCATAGTACATTCCTTGCCATTCCTGAAAAAATAACTCAAGTTGAACGAAGTTCAGATAAAACCCTAAGAGATGCTGTAGCTTTATACCTTCTTTCACTGAAAGCTGTCTCACCGTACAAAACCAGGCAGGACTGGCTAAACTGTGCTCAAACCCTCACATTTCTCCCCTGTAAGCAAGCTGTAGGTCATTGTATTGCTGCCAATGCATGGAGAATTTCCAGAGGGGCAGCCTGGGAATACTCTGATGGCAAGAGCTGGACCTCAGGAGCAGTGGGAATCAGAACCACGCATTCTCTTTCCCATCCTACCTCAGTGGTGTCACAGCTCATTCTGGGGAGACCTGGCAAGGAGCCCCATGAGAGCAGGAGCTCAGGCCAGCCCCTGCCTGGAGCAGAGTCCCCCCAGGGACCCAGGACAGGAAGGTCACTGCAAAGCTGTTACACCACCCTGATCACCTTCCCTGCTGGATGCACCATCTCTCCTGCGTGGCTGGGATGTCTTATCACTGGTTAACATTAAATACATCTGTGACTAAAAGTGCTTTGATATCCCAGCACGTTTACTTTCCATTCTGTCCGTTTACTATCAAAAAGCAGCAGAGATTTAATCTCTTTTTTTTTTAAAGCAGAAGAGAGCCCAGGAGAATAGCTCCTGGATTCTGCCTGCCCTCTAAAAGCACTCTGGTTTTAGGATTGCCTATGTGTTTCTATCCCTAGAATAGCTGTTGGTGGTCTTTTTTAACAGATGCATATTTTGAGCTGGGCCTTTACTAAATACCAACTGATTAATGAATAATTGAATCCATCTTGCACATTCACTTAACACAAACTGCTCGTGCCAGTTGCTGCATTTCAGCTGAGTTCAACAAACTTTAGATCAGATCTTACATATGTGAAGATTACTTCATGAGGCACAGAATACGTATTTATTTATGTGAGACTGGGAGATTTCATAGTCAAGGAGGCCAGAGAACAGGTACAGAGAGAATAGTTTTACATTTATGTTGATGGAGCCAGCAAATAAAAACTCCAGCCCACAGAGAGCTGCATGGTGACAGGCTGTACAGAAAAAAAATATGAAAGGCTTTTCTGAGGATCTGTCAGAGAAGAGAACTGTGCATAACAAACTGTGTAGTGAGCAAAATGTCTTCTGTGAGCTGCTTGAGGAATACAAATGAAGATAAAGCAAGCACCACAAAATTCAATGCTCTCATAATTAAAACTATGCATATCAATAGTTTCCTGACAACCAGGATGAGGTAGAGATGAGCAATTGATCTCCAACCCAGGTAATAAACCCAGGATGTGCACAAAGAGGTGAAGTCATAAGCTACAGATTGGATAATTCCCTCATTGAAAGCACATCCTTTTCAAGGCAGGTTATTCACTAATGTGTTCTTCTTAGTCAACAGATCGATTTTTCAACTTGTGAATTTCTAAAACCTGTGAAACTCTGGCAGGAAATGTGTGAGGGAAAAGGTCAGCACAATTCTGAGAAACAGGAGGTCCAAGCCAAACTCCTGCTGGTAGGTAAAGTTCTCCCGGGGATGTTACTTAAGTGTATTTTAAGAACACCATATGCTCTCTCCCAGAGCCTCTGCCAGCAATCCAGCAGAGAAGAGCTATTCCCAAGATGTGCTGCCAGTCAAGCCCACGGTTCTGTCTGCACTGGAGCCACACAAGCACCGTGACCAGTCCCTGCTGTGGGCAGTGCCGGGATCAAACAAGAGCAAACACCACACACAGCAAACCCCAGAGTGTCACCCCTTACAGAGTGAATCAATGCTGAGGTTTCAAACCCCGTGAAGAAGGCCAAGGCACACATCTACCCACTGAGCACTCACACAGGCACAGCAAGGAACCCCCCAGTTCAGCCTTCCTTTTAGACTGGGGCTTCTTGCATTAGACAGCAGAGCTCAGCAAACTGCTTGCAGAAAACAGAGCAAACCAAAATAAACACGAGACCTCACGAACACGATCTCACAGAAACGAAGGCTGAGTTAGGAAGGTGCTGCCATAGACCTTTATCACAGACTGTGATTGCTCTGCCCTCTGGAAAGACCTTGCAAACAGTTCCCAAGGAGCAAGAGGAACTGCATGTCTTGCCTGCTTTATCAGTAGCTGCTCATCTCACTTCAGAGAAAGCAAAACTAAGAGCTTCGTGTCAAACTGCAGAGATCAGAGGCAGCAAGAATTCTAGTCAGAATTGCACACTTCATCTTAATGGATGCAGTCTGAATCATGGAACAGAAGAATGAAGAAAAGCACAGCTTTTTTTTAACTCCTCAAGTACGGATGCATGTACATTTCAGTAACATCAGCTTCTGGCAAATTACAGCCAGCTGTAGTAACAAAAAATTAACTTCCAGAGATATGGTTCTTACTAAGAGAAACAACATCCTGACCCAAGAATTCCTATGTATCATGCAATTACCAGTTTTTTAGTATAACACCTAAAGCTGTTCCAGACAGACAGGTTTAGGTAGGCAGTATTTCATTAGCCCTCACTGTTGAAGTCACACAGACAGGAGTAAAATTAGTACAAGGAAAGAGATTAATTAGATTCAGATTTCTATCACTCATAGAGTAAAATATATTCCTGTTACTAATGAAATTTTTATCAGCCCACTAAAATATTTAAAAATTTATCACTTCATATCTTGAGAATTGATGGTGTGGATTTAAGGCCTGACACATCTAATGTATTTGAATTAGAACTTAATAAATATTCCCTCCTAACATCAGTTTTGTATTGCACACATTTACTGAAATAACTTCAGTCAGGCAACAGAGGTGTGAAGCAGCATACTCCAAACGATTGTCTGTCCCTGGGATCTCTTCCAGCAGGCCAACACAGGTGGAAATGAGCCACACGTCCTCCTGGAAACGCACAGGGAATCTGCACCCAGCTTTTGTCACCGAGTGCCCTGTCAGCACCCTGACCTACAGAGCCTGGCTCACCACAACTCTGCATCTGTGCTTTTGCATCCCTGCATGATGAATCCATGATTCACTTTGGCACCTCCCTGCTCTGTGCAATGTCGTGCTGCTCCCCACGGAGAGTCCCAACGACCCAACCAGCTCTCCTGACCCCCAGCCTGGGCCGTGGCACATCGTCAAACACCCCCGTTCCCAAATCTCTCTGTGCAGCCTCCATGACCCCTTCCTGCGAGGCACTATGTCATGTTCAGTGACATCAGGAACCAGCTCACCTCGGTGCAATGAACATTTCTAATGGAAATCCATTAGACAGCTCCCGTGCCATTAGGGAATTAAACAGATTGGCAGCTGGCAGCTGACACTGCCTATCACTTTCAAGTGATATTGCAAATGTCTCCTTGGTATTTTTACAGCCTGAACTTGCAAATCAGCTTCCACATTTCATGGTGAAATACTTCCAATATGGTACTTTTCTCATTTACACAGCACCAGATAACATGTGCATCCATCTCATTTTTCTTCGGTACTCCCACACCATTTGCTGCAAACAGCATAAATTATAAAGAAATGCAGCAAGTCACTTATTTTTGTAAAACAAGTACCTCTACCCAGCAAGAAAAGAGAAAGAAGCCCTTAAAAAAACTAACATTTTTTTACTCCCTGTTCTTGTTTTAAGTAAGTTGCAAATGCTAAGTGTCTGTGAAGCTGCAAGTCACAATGTGTGTCACTGCTGGACCACAACAACCTTTACAGGTAGCAAATAAAAGTGATACAATGCCATTACTCACCTTTCCTATCTTTATGCAGGAATTAATAGTATCTAGGAAATCAGCTTTTTTTTCATTTATAGGCACTTCTGTTAATTCCTTTTCTATTAGTTCACCTATTTGATAGCCCATCATTGTTTCAAAAGCAGGATTGACGTACTGTGAAATAAAAACAAACAAATACCCATTCAACAGTATGCTTAATGTTTAACCAGGAGATCTCTTTCCCAGCCTGAAATAAATGTCTGTATGTACTATTCCTGAGAGAGATGCTCACATTTTTTTCTTTGTGAAGCAAACCAGGAATTTCCATGCTAGAATAGTTGTGCAGAGCGTGTGCATGTCAGCAAAGAGAGGGAAATTATGCAAACAGCTGAGTATCACATATCCAGAGTGTTTAGACAGACAACATAAATTCTTGAAAAATGGGCCCTGTCACTTCCCAAACCAATAAACCTCAAACCTACCTCAGTGTTCCTAAAAAATCACAAACTGGACGGTGGGATACCATAGGAATATTAACCATATCTCCTGGCAAATCCATCATCTTATTCTGCCTGGGGGCCAACCATCACTATCCCCCCTGTCCAGGCAAAGCCCAGCCAAGCAGAGTGGAAGAAGTGGAATTTATTAAAGCAGTTTATCCCTGAAGTGAATGTTACATCTCGCTGCAGTTTCTGTGTTAGTTCTCTCATACTCTGGGGCTGTCAGCAGAGGGACAAAATTGGGTCTGAAAAAAAGGTATTTAAAACAACTTCAGGATGTGTTCTGTTATCTTTGTAAAAGGGATGAAGAAGGCACATCCTTCAATGAAGTTGCCATTGTCAAGATTTGGGTCAAGAAGGTACAATGTGTATGCATGTTATAATTCCCAGAGGCTTAGACGCAAGCTCTTTACTGATCATAAAATCACTCCTCACTGCTTCATATCTAGGGATGGAACTAACTCCTTTAAAAAGATGATGGTTTTCAGAACTGCAAACCTAAGCACAATTTCTTTTCCCTCTTTTAAAAAAAATTCCAAGAGAGGATTATATTCAAAAACAGTTGGCCCAAAAATTCTGATACATCAAGCAGTATCAGATTTCGGAAAAGAAAAAGTAAAATTATTTAAATAGAACATCCATTAGATTTTAAAGAGCATCAAATTAACATACAATACTTTTGGAAAAGAATGCATATAAGCCAGTGGCTGCACTCATTCTTGATATAGAGAAAGAATGAATAATAGAGATAAAGAATCAAAACGAAAAACAAAAACAAGAGAGTAAATCCTTATTCATTCAGAAACAACAATCTCCCTTAAAATTTATTTGATTTATGCAAGACACTTTAAATTCGGAGAAAATTCTACTCTACAGCTAAACCCACTTCAGTCTTTTAGAACCATTAAGTCAGATCAGATTCTTGTGCTGTAAGAAGGAGTAAGTGTAATCATAGACAAAATAAAATACAGAGCAATTTTCTGTACTTATGACTGGAACAAACCTGTATTACATGGTCTTCACTTGTGATCTCAATGGCTTCTTGACTCTTCTCTAATGCTGTAAATAGTGAATTACATGCCCTGGAGAAAAAAAGAAAAAGGCATCCAAAAGTTTTTATCCACTTAATTCTTCTTATATATTATAGTAAAGTATTACAACTCCATACTGAGTAATGTTGCAGTTTAACAATTAGTGTATTTTCTTCAGGGAACTGACATTCTCTAATTAACTACAGCACATTAAAATAAATACTCTATAAAGGATGTGGCTGAATTGGAACTTTTTTGTTGATAATGTTTTTGATAGAATTACCTTAGTTTGAATTGTGCCTGCACCTGTCCAAATTCCAGCTGAATCAACTCATTGTAACAGGCCATTCTACTAGAATTTTCTACATATCTCTGCAAATAAAAGGTTAGAAATATTTCATTAATACACATTCCTGTCTGCAAGGATTTGAAGCTCTGTTTTCTTCTGCTTGCTAAAGAACCAAAAAAGGAGTAGACATGCCAAAAATGAACATGCTGGGACACGAGCAATGGGAGAAGATTATTTTCTGGTACTAGAAAAACTTCTCAGGGATTTTGAAAAAGTGACAGATCCTCATGGCAATGAGGTTCAACCAACCTGTTTATTCTCTGTGCTTGTCAGCAGGATCAATGTATTTTTAAAAAAATCTTTTAGCTGTCATGCTACTTATTTAAAATAACAGTGAAAAAATTGTTGGGTCTCAAGTAATTAAAATTTGAATTTATTATGAGTTTCCAATTGCTAATACCCCAAATTGTCTATATAGATGAAAGCAAAATCTCCTGTCAAATATACCTTTACTGGCTTTGGGGCTTTTAAAGCAATTACCTCAGTATCTTTCACTTTCTAAAAAACATTTCATATTTACCAGGTATGAGCCTGAATGTTAAATCTTTGTTCACACTAAACTGCCACGGACATGGATAGTTTGGGAGGGAGGATTGATTATCACAGGTAAGCCACCACAATCAAAGCTGCTAAACAAAATTTTCTATGCTTTGCCATTAGCCCCATCTCCAAGGCTCTGATCCATAAATAATTCAGAACCTGTGCTGAATTACTTATGTGCCCACTGGAATGACTCTGTTCACATAAATGCCATTATCTTCAGGCCGTAGCATTTCCTGGACTGGGACCTTACTAGAAATAAGCAGATGGGTGCAAATGGAATGTGATGGGACAGCAAAAATCTGGTGAGCACGCAACCAAATATTCTGAATTGCACTCTAAATCAGGCCCATTCTTGTTCCATTGTCAGCTGAAGGCAACAAGGAACCCACTTAAATGACACTCTGACAAGCACCTTTTCTGCTTAGCTGGAATAGTTGCCAAGGAACAGATTCAATGGAATACTTTTCAGGTGCCTCCAAACAATAGCTAATGGCACTTGACAGCATCTGAAGCCTGTTTACAGATGGGAATTGGCATTTGATAGAAGAAATTTCCCACAGCACATTCTGTTGCTCATTGCAAGCTGCTCTCTGGCTCTGCCACAGCCACTAATCAATTTTGTCAATGCCAACTTTTCAAGGAAAGGATCACATGTTTAATCTGAAATAAATGTATGAAGCAGAAGAGTCTCAGACCCACTTCTTATGTTCCCAAGAGTGTCATGTCGATGTTCGGAATTGGGACACAGAAGAATGAGCAGCACGAAAAGGATCTACAGGTGGGATCACTGACACAAATGGTGCCTGACAGCCAAACTTCTGGAGAGTTCCTTGCATGACAATTGTGAAATGTCAGAGCAAGCCCGCCGAGTACAGCACATACCCTTGTGAAGCCAGCAGAGATCAGGGGCAATATTGATGACTCTTCACGATCAGTGTGCCTTTGAAACAAGGAGGATAAGTCAGAGATTATTTTTCTAATCAACTCAGACCAAATTTCACAATCCATTGATCTACTTGTACCCCAGATGTCACATCGAGGCTAATACTGCTAGATCCTTGCAGGACCCAGGAATAAAACATATTTTTAGTATTTTTTATAAGCTTTCATCTTTGGCATGGATAAGCCAAAATGTTATTTTCCTTCATGCACGTAATGAGCTGCTTGCATCAAAAAAACCCTAATGCTTCAAGGAAACCGATTACCGAGTTAGGTTGTTGGACTATTTCTACTTTTTCTGTACTGGATCCTTGTTGTTTATGCTGTCATTAGTCAGAAATGCACTTCGAAGTCCACACAGCCAAAGTTTTAAGAAATTACTTGTTCTCTGAATGTACCAAATCTCAGATGGGCAGCTCAAGGTGCCTGAATGAGGATGGATTTTCTAGTGTTGCCTACCCACTGCCTTCTAGTAAGTCACATTTGGGACACACTCCCAAAGGAAGTATCTGAATAATCTGGCTATACTAACTGATAAAAAGACACTTCAACATACGTGAGTGTATAGCTGGAATCTGGGAGGAAGGCCATTATGTGAAGTTTCTGTCCATAAGCAGACTGAAGCTGGTCATTTTTAGCAGATGGCAGAATAGCTTTTATTTATGCATGAAGTTTTGGATCTTGAAATGCTTACTTAGGGTCTTTTTTTTGGTAGAGATAGTGGTATATTTTTAATGGGAAATTTCAACACCTCAGAATTGGTTTTCAGAATTAATGTTTTCTGAGAAATAGCCATTCTCAAATGATACTTTGTGGAAATTATCTTTCAGTTATTTCGTTTCATTAAATATACTGGATTTTTTGAATTTTTTTTTTTTCGTTTTACATTATTTTTTGACGTATTAGTAATGTTTTCAAAGGAGAAGGAGAGGAATAACATATGTAGTTCTTTACTGAGTTGTCATAATCTCTTTTGCTTTTAAAACTTCTGTGGTCAGATGATACTTTGTACTGATCAAATTGTTCTGTATCGTTTTTCATACTCAGCAGATCTCCAGTTTTTGCTGAGATTAATCATATTGAAAGGCAGATCAAGAAAGGTTCAAAACACAGATCTGTGAGACAGTTTTGAACAGGATATTGCAGAAGTTGTTTGAAATATACTCTGAAAGCCTGCAGTGGTGGGGGAGAGGGAGGAGGAACCCAAAACAAAACCCAAAGTGAGACTCTTTAGTAAAAACAGAAATTAAAAAAAACATTTCTGTCCCAATCCTGTGGTCAAGGATAGTAAAAACTGTGGTACAGCACATTATTATTAGCACAGTAAGAAGTTCTAATTCAGGTTTTTTAATGTAGTGTTTACTTTTACAATGATAAGATTTACGGTTTTGATCACATGTGAAAGTAAAGATGTGAGTATTTACCTTTGTACTACACAAATAATGACTGTATTTTCTGAGGCTTTCGTTGTTCTGATAGACCTTTAAATAAAAAGCAAACCATTAAAATTTTTTTTAAAGTTCACGTCAGAAAACATGACTTTACAGAATCTTCACACAGCTGTTTTCTTAAAACATCTCTTTTAAATCATTTAACAACAAACCAAAAGTCAAATCACAAGCCTGCTGCTAAGAGAATAAATTATATCTGAGACTCCATGAAGATAGATTAATCTACAACTCAAATACTCTCAGTGGGGGAACGGCAAAAATATCCTCTCTGAAACAGCATATAATGCACTTGCTTGAAGGGCTTGGCCTCACTCATTTAAGGTGCATTTTACTGAATTCTGGGCCAGATTGGTAAAAACGGAACAAGAGGAACAGCGCCGCTACCTAGACTTGGCCTGACAAAGACCTTCTCTACTTCCTTCAGTTCAGCAAGAAGAGCCTTTGCCCCACCACGGCTCCCCAGGGCACGCACTGTGACCCTGCCACCCCGCCCCACAGGCTAATTCCGTCTAGACACATTCCCAAGGGCGGTTTCACTGCAAAGTCACTGGAGCAAGGCACTGCTGCCTGTCATGTCTCTGTGCAGACACTCACAAAGGCAAATCCTTCTCTCCTTTTTTCATACTTCACAGCAGTTTCTAAAACTATTTTTGGAATCTGCTTGCAATTTTGCTCTTCGTAACGTATTTCCAAATGTTGTAGATATGGAAATGTGCACACCAAACACTGCCTGTATGCACTGGGAGTTATTCAACAGCAAGTGACATTGCAAAATAATTAGAACATAAATGAAGTGAATGAATGAATTAAAGGGCTTGGTGGCACATGCTATCTTTGCAGTTGATTTAGTGTGAAAACAAGGAACCAGGTATTTGGAAAAAAAAAAAACAAACAAACAAACAAACAACCAAAGAAAACCAAAAAATGTGCCCAAGAGTTCACTATGGCAACAAATTTGTACACTGTGGCTCCAAGCTTCAGAGACCCTAGCACACAACCAAAAATGCTGCTGCTATCAGATGTAAAGCACTGAGATTACATTATTTAATGCTGCCAGTGCACATCTGTCCAAAACCAAAAAAAATCCATGAGGGATAGAGTTTATAAAAAGTCATATAAAAGCAAAAAAACTCTGATGATGCGTTCACTGTATTGTTGAGCATTAACTGCACTAAAGCAGTGCTTACCTGCATAACGCTTCTGCATCAAAGTGTCTGGAATGTCTATGGTCAATGATGATAATGTCATGGTGTTTATCTAGAAAACATTCTAGTGCAGACTGAGGTGTCCTGGCAATATTACATCGAAATCCAGCCTTGTCACACGCCCAGCGGAACCCGTTGCTCTGGTCGTCTTCCTCAGCAAACACTAAAAGTACCTGAGGCAAAGACAGGCAGCGGATCATCACCAACAAATCTTACACTTACAGTCGATTTTCCCTCTTCTTAACATGTTTTTTAAAGCCACTTTTGAGGCTTAATCCATTGTTTTTAACAGAATTGCTTTCCACAGACCACTGCTTTTTTTATAGCTGTCCGTACACAGAGGTGTTTCAAGTGGGTGAAACAGTCTGCCAGAGCCATGCACATCCACATGGGAAGAACAAGTTTTGGAACTGTCTCTCTTGTCATGACCTACAAAGAGAGCTTAGGCAACAAGCTGAGACAAGATGCCTGTGTTTCAGACAGCGTGCATGAACCACCGGTGAGTCTACTTCACTCCGCTGGAACTGTCTCACATGCAACCTTTTTCTTGGGGTTTATTTTTCTTTCCAGGATCATATTCCAGAAAAGGGAAAACAAAAAAAAAAAAAGCCACAGTCGTCTCATGTGAATCAGTATTTAATGCTGCTCCAATGGAATGATGAAAAATGGGTTTTCCTGTCCACCTCACCCTCATTCCCCAAAGTACTGGATGCTGCCCACTCTGTGGGGTTTCTGGATATTCCGGACAGGTTGGCCAAAAGGAACTCGTGCCAGACTGAAATCATAAGCAGTACCTCTGTATATGAAGTCCTCGTGTGACTCCTACACAAAGCCTGCCCTGGGATTTATATCACAGAAGGAGATTATCATAGCTGAAATCCAGAACTGGAGGTCAAACCTATGAGCCAGTATTTGCTCTGTCCTAACTCGCCGTGTAATTGCCAGTAACTAATCTCTCCAAGCCTTTTCAAAATCAACACAATTCCTACAGACTGAAAGTATGATAAGGCCCAATTCCTTTAAAAAGTATTTCCAATTCCAGGATTTAATACAGTACAGAAGATTAACAAAGTCTGCTAAGGAAGACTCTCACTGATGTGATTGTGCTTTGCGTCGGGATAATGTTTTGCAGAAGAAAACTTCTCTTGCCTGAAAGAATGCAGCGTGGCAGACTGTAGATCTATGTTGTGTCGATTTTGGGGATGGCTCAGAACATGCAGCCTTCCAGGAAAAATGGATGACTAAGCCAGCATTTGGTCTGTTGTCCCAAGACACCAATCTCTCAGTAGTTTAATCAAACCACACTCAGATATATGCTTTGGTCAGGCAAAGTGAAGCATCTGTAGCTCACATCACATCCCACTGCTGTTTATCTTCTGGGTGATTTTAGGAACTCCAGTGCTGTTACACTTTGGATCAGGCTGGTGAAATGTCTACCAGTAAATCTTAACATTTCCATGCGCTGCATATTTTTGTAAGAATGAAGGACTTTGCACACATTCAGTTCAGGTTCCTTTTATAGCAACCTGCAAAACTGTTTGCAAAAACGTCATAGTTTGGGCTAAATTTAGTGAAGTTAATCAATAACACTCCTTCAGAGGGGAAGAAGGGGTTCCAGCAACAGCACAGAAAGTCTACTGTTGTATGATTGACTCTGGCAAAAATGTGATGTTGCCTACCTTCTTCCCTCACACCTGCCAGCTACATTACCAGGATAAATCAGTAGCATTTCAGAGTGGTCTACGACTGGACAAAAGTGATGCAATCATTAATAACAATACAGGGAGCAGAAATACTCAACGACTATTCTGATTTTACTTGGAGAACAGCTGAATGAGGATGTCCTAAGATCTGATTTTTGATGATATTGCTGTTCTGACAATAGGTTAGGAAGATGTTGAACTGCAGCTCTTAAGACAGACATTTTCAAATTATTAGGTCCAGATTGCCTCTACTGAGGAATTTTGCAATTACTGACTGAGGAACATCTTGGATGATTAATGGTTCAGTATGCCTTGGGATATGGGAGAATTTCCAAAGGAAGTCCACAGGAGTCATATATCTCCAAACCTCATGTCAATCCCAGGCAAAATGAGGGGAAAAATGACATTAACCCTTTATTAATAAAGGGATAAAAGAGGATTAATTATTGTCAGTCAGTAATGAATAGCAAAAAAATATTTTTCCCCAGCTCACTTTGTATCTTTTGTAATGATATTGCAAATTTGGTTGGCTTAGTATCAATTTGATGAGATTTTGATTAAGAATTTGACTACCAGTAAAATACAAAATGAGGCACAAACTAAATTGATTACAAGGCAACTAGCAGAAAGAACAGATAGCTCTATGAGCTGAGAGATGGTTGGAGAAAACAGGCAGGGATTTTAGGATACCACATAGAATGTCACGATAAAGACCTTTTATGTGCACACTGTCTCATGAGCAAAATACTCTGTGAAGATCTCTATAATCCAAAAAATTCCAGTCATAAACTTGAAGCTAACATCTGTGACATTTTAGAAATCAAGACTTCAGTTTGAACTGCTGTGTTACCTGAAGTTGATCTTGATGAAGTCTCATAGGGCCAAACTGCACATCTGTTACTGGTGCCTAGAAGAAATAAGAAGGAAACTCATTAATGCATTATACCTAAGGAAGAAGAAAAATTATCTCTGTTATCTCTTTTATCTATCACTGTCTGGGGGATACACTGCTACCATTATGAGGCTGCTTCCTCAAGAGGGTCTTATTCTGGTTTTAAAGTTTATATGCTAAGCTGCATTAACAGTTAGAAAGAACAAGCTAGTCTTCAAGTCATTTTTTACTGTTATTTTAAATGTAAACTAACAGATTAGTCATGAAAGCCTGGGAGACAGATTGTTATTTTTCTGTATCATCTGTATCACTCCAGCTGTTCTGCAAAACATGGAAGTGTTTAAAAATTGCTTCTTTTAAAGTCCAAAAAAGCATTAAAGCTCCAGGAGAAATGCAAAAATATGTAACTCTTCTCTTAGAATTTCACATGTAACAGGTGCCCAGGGGTGCTACAGAAACCCACTGATTTCATTTCTCCAAGAGCATTTTGCTGCATGCCCTGCTGCCAGCCCAACCCCTCCAGGGAAGGTTCCAGGATGCAGGGATTTGGTGGGATGGAGCATGTACTCAGCATGCAGCTTTGCTTCGAAAAACCCTGCAAAAGTGCTGCCATATGTCCCATGCTTTTGGCACGTGGGTGATTCCCACAGGAGATTCTGCTCAAGTAACACAGCTCAGTTTAGGATGCACGAACTGAGCCAGGATCCTTCCCCCTCACTCATCCTTTCGTGGGAAGGAGGGCAATGACCACCAGTGCTGTTTATCACAACTGCTTCTCTTTTATATGATTAATCATTAATCAAACTTCAACATGAATGACTCTTCAACTGGTATGAGACTTCTTCTAAAGGAGTTAAACACATAAATACAGAGGGAGACTCTAATAGGATTACGTAGGTTCAGTTCCTTGGGAATTCCCACCAGGCAAGTATCAGCAATTCCAATGTACTTAAATATTTTTCACCTCTTGTCCCAGAAATAAAAACTAAAAAGCAGGAATAACAATGCTCCCGATTTAAAATAGGAAACAAAGTCCAACCAGTGGTCCTTGCAGTAACATAGACTCTTCAAAAGTAACTGGAGTAAGAAACCAGAAGAAAATAATCTTTGGCAATGCAGTAAATGTAAGGCATCTCTGGACTGAAAACGTTAAAAAAAAAAGGGGGGGGGGCTGTTGAGCACAAAGGTGGAATTTTTACATTGTTCTTTTTCAAAATTAAAACCACACCTGAAGATCAGATTTATTGCTTTGCAGCCTGTAATTTTCCCAATAAGTAGTTTGAAAGAATCATCAGCACATCCCACAGAAAAATCTTTTAGAATTGCATGCTCCACTCCTTCTCTGACCTTAATGCTCCGTCGCTCAGCCCCGAGTATCTCATTTGTGATTTTATTTATTTATCAACTTGGAAGTCATCACTGCTACATTAAATAAGCAAGAAACACGAGTCAAGGAAAAATGGCAACAAAGTGCCTACAAAAGCATGCCAGGAACCAGTGTTTGCCTGTCTTGCTTAAGTGGGCCTTTCAGAGCTGATGTTAAAATGACATGGAGGGGTTTCAGATTTACTCAGTCATTCTGGTCAGATGGGCTTGGTTTAAATACTCTCCAGTCTTTTTTTTTTTTTTTTTTTCTGATTTTTGAGACCAAAAATCTCTCTTCAGTTGGGAAACTCAAGCTGCTTTACTCTCCCCTGTGGTATATCATCCAATTATTCAAAATCTGCACTACAAAACAGCAAAGGCTTTTGCAGACAATGCACATAGCAGGAGGGAATCCAGCTCTTTGCACCGGTGTTATTGGTTTGGCAGCACCGACAGCAGTAACTACTCATCCTGAATCAGTAAGATCACAACAAGATCACAACAAGTGCCTGACGGACATGGAGGGAGCGTGTCAACTGAGTAAAAGATACCTTTTTACAGTCACTTCTCTGACCAGAACTGTACTTCATATCAAACCTTTAACTTTTTTTTGTACATTCCACCTGCCAGCATAAAACAGTGAGTGTTCCGTGTCACCGGGCGACGGCCTGAGCTGGGAGGTTCAGATCCAGAGCTGAACTTCACTGGCATCTGGGGGCATGCAAAACCCCATCTACCAGGCCAGTGTAGCCTTGGACTACCAGTCCTAGCCCAAGGGGAATTCTAACAAATGAGATAAACACAGTATTGCCAGTTACTGCTTTTCAGATGCTTCTTTTTTGTAAGAAGCTTGTGAATGAATGGTCATTGAATTATTTAAAGGAGTGAGCCTGAAGAACACTTTTCTGCCAGAAATCTGTGGCTACTGCTGCACTGAAAATACCTGTCTAGGCACCATGTAAGCCTAAGTCACAAGAAGTGACCAAATGAGATAACCTGTCTTGTTACACATTAACTTGCTGTCCCGAGCAGAATCAAAGCCTTGGTCTGCATCTCAGCTGGGAAATTTTGGTGAACTCCGGTTAATTCTTAATCCTGTTGAAATCTGTTCAAATAACTTGATTAATCATTTAAACTTTTTGTGACTGCAGGTAGCACTGAGAAGTAACATGCTGATTAAGTATTGTGTCAGAAATCAAGGCTTCAGCAAGGATTAGCAGAAACTCTCAACTGTCGCTGAACTAAATGAGCTTTAAAAATACCTCTAATGCTGCAAGCTTAGAACAAAACCAAACACAGCCAAAGCTCTCATGTATAGTAACTGCACGAACACATCTTTATCCACTCACACCTATTTCTACATCTTCCTTGGAATTTCTTTCCTAGTTGGAAAGCCCAAGTACATTTTCAGATTGGCAGACACGATTTAGGCATGTGACACCCTTCCAGGCAGGCACAGATTGGCAAGAGCTCTGAGAAGACAGAGGTAGAACTAGTTGTGGGTTCCTGGAACTGACTGTGATAGAGCTGGGTCTGTTGCCAAAGAGCTGCTGACGCAAAGTCCGTGAGTGCAGCGTGTGACTGCGGCTCTTCAAATGCCCACACAGCAACCGCAGCCATTTTACATTCTCTGACCCCTGAACTACTGCTGGTAGCACTTATTTCCCCTCAGATCTGCCTTTCTTACTTGAACACTGTATTTTCTGTCCTGTGGAACCAGCCCCGGCCCTGGCACAAAGTGGGATCCATCCCAAGGCAATGGCCTTAGCCGTAAGTGATTGACAGCTGTCAACGGGGAAGGTCATCCACTGACTGCTGTGAGCAGCTCAGCACCTGCCAGAAATGATCTCTGTGCTGTAGCAGCTACATTGGAAACACTGAAATTGCTGGTAGAAATAGCCCACGTTTCCAGTGCCCTGAGAAAAGTGAATGTTGGGTACATAAAAACAAGTGAAATAAGCTTTAAAAACACAGACTTACACAACTGTGACTGATCTGATTAAAGTATAACAAACTCGGTGTTGACCCGAAATAACCCAGTAAAATACTTCTTTCTGTGAGGTATTCTTCATATTTTACCAGAACAGAATCTACAGGAATGGTCTGTTCATCACTGCTGGATTGTTTTTGCGTTCTTCCTACAGCTAGAAAAGCTTGAAATGAACTTGCTCAATGAATAAATGCAGAAATGAATAAAGGGTGGACATAAAGCCAACTTGATTCACATGCTCCCTTTGGTGACAAATTGCCTGGCTGGTGACAGATCTTTGCAGCCCATAGGTCTCCTATTTGCTAGAAGTGGTGTATCCTGGCTTTCTCCAAAATGTCTCGTACCATTGGAGAGGAGAGCACACCTAAAATTTCGGGCAGAATCAACTCCAAAAAATCCTTTGGCTCTTAAATTCCATGCAATACTCCTGCCATGGAGGCACAAATGCATTCCTTCTGGAGGCTCATTTTCTTAAGACACCTCTTTGCTGAAGTTTTTGTGGGATGTTTTAAAGCAGAGCCCTGTGCAGCCCAAGGCAACCCTCGGCAGAGCAGCTGCTGCAGCACTGCCCACCCACGAGAGGGGCTGGTGGGGAGCTGCTGCTGCCCTGGGGAACAGGAATGCTCCCCTGACATCCACAGGGCTCCATCCCTTCCTTTCTGCCACAGCAGGAGCTATGCTGGTGACAGGAATGACTCCTCCTCTGCCCATTCCATGCACAGCCCTGGCCTCCTGACAGTACCCCTCCCCAAAGGGCAGCTGGGAGCACTTCTGCTCCTGCTGCTCTTCTCGCCTTTTCCAGGTGAGCACAGCTGCTTCTTCCTGCAACTCACTTGAACAAAGAGGTGCCATGAACTTTTGCTGAAGGGATTGCAGATGGAAGCTGCTGCTGGAGGGCAGCATCTGCGTTCAGTGGGAAGGCAGTCAGAACCTCTGACTCATTGTAATACGTGACAAATAGCTACAATGATTGGACACATGACTTCACTGCTGCTCCTAATGCAAAATTCATCATTTTCCTCAGATCAATGTTTTAAGACATCACCAAAATTTTTTATCTAATTTTAAAATACATACTTAAAATTTCTACGTATACTAGGTACACGACATGAATCTGCATGGGTTGACTCATCACAATAAGATTGAACAGTCTTCATTATCAAGATATGCTGGAAGCCATAGGACTGTTAACATAAACTGAATTTTCATAATTCTAAGAAAAAAAGAAATTCATTTTAAAAAGGAAAGAATATCCTTTCTCTTAACCTACCATTTTAAGCATGGATTTATCACCCCAGAAAACAAAAGCTCAAATGAACATATAGGTTTATACCACACCTTAAACTTTTATTGATTCTGGTTCTATTTGCTGCAGAAATTTGAATTCTGCATGATTACATACTTTCTCAGAAACCTTAGCCAAATCCTCCTGGATGCTGAAGGATGGCAAATAAACAATTTCCCACGAACTGGCATGACAAGGCGCAGGATCTTGTCCAGCAGGGTGCCTCCTTCTCAACAGAGAGGGACTTTGTGACTCATTGTAGCTCATACTTCTGGGCAAGAAAGTCTCCATGTTCAGGATCACAATTCACATTTTTCTTTGCTTCTAATAACCTTTATCACTTTCTGAAGTACATGAACATTAATCCAATCCATGTTCATTTACCTATTTCTTTCTCCGACGAAATGCACCTAAGTAGATGACCTAAGGCTCAGCTTCCTGTTTTCCATGCACTTTCTGCTAGACACTGAACATCAGTGATCACGTCTTCCTTGCAGACTTAGACAGCACTCTTCTGTCACCAGCTCAATATTGGTACAAGTAACATAAAATGCTGTCTGAGGAGATCTTCCTAACGGGCACAATTGTTCAGAGCATAAAATGAATTTTACAGTCCACGGCCTGAATTCCAACCTGGTTAGCAACAGTGAAATCCAGAGCAATTCCATCATACACAAGGAAGATATGCTGGATTTACTTCAGTGTAAATGAAATAGGAGTCTGGCTCTGTGCAGCTCCTCCTTTTGTTGTTTGGAGGCCAAAACAGTTTGAATAAAGAATAAGAGAGAACAAAGTGTCCAAGGTTTCTGCCTTTGCTCAACAGATTCAAGGACAAAGGTAAACCTGGCCTTCAAAGACCCTGTGCTGTACAGAGTCAGTTTATTCTTTACTGAAATACAAAGACTTGAGTTCTGAAAGGAAATTAAAATTTACCAGAACTGCTCTTCAACCTAGATGAAACCTGTTAATTCCAGCCCTTGATATTTTTTCCTATTTCTGCTTCATATAAGATGGAGACAAATGTCACAGACTCTGAGCTCATAATGTAGCATTCTGACTCAGTGCTTTGATGAAATCTAGCGTTTAGATTAATCTAAATCATGTTCTCACTGATGCATCTCTCTCAACAAAACAATAAAGATTTATATCTATGTCACAAGGCCTGCAGATCACCCGATGTTTTGTTCCAGTACAGTTTTCCTCTTATCTATTTCCTGTTTTAAACTGATTCCTAGAAGAATTATCTACAGTGCTGCCATGTAACAATACAGCAGACAGTAAGTGATGGGCTAACACACCCTCTGTTTTCTTAATCTGTTTCTTAAGTTTTAGTGCATGTTTTTGAAACAGTTTTACATAAATGAGCTCTTGAGAGCGAAACTCTGGCCTCTGATTCACATCATTAGCAACACACAGTTTTGACAGCTTGCAGTTTTTGTGAGAAGAAAAGCTTTATTGAGTGTAGTGAGTCGCCAGAGCTCTCACGTCATGCTGCTGGCCCTTCTCTCTGGGCATGTAACCAGCCACAGGACTCACTTTCTTATTCCCAATGAACCGACAACATCTTTACTGCTCCAAAACCCTTCCATTACTCAGCCTGAGGGCAATTTTTGTGTTAACCCGGGTCCTGAGGAAGCCTCCCAGGAGATTTACACCCAGCAGACTGGGACTGCTTTAGGAGAGTGCCAGCACACAGCGCTGAACACAAAGGCTACCCCAGCTCCACCAGGGTTCTCCCAGGCGCAGCTGGTTTTTGGCTGTATGTTCAGCTTGCCACACACGCCAACCACTATTAGATATGATTGTTTGTTTGTTTGTGTTTTGGGCCTGGTTCTCCACTGCATTTCCTCAGTGCAGGAAGTGAAGCCGAGTTAGAACAGAACTGCAGCGATGCTGTTGGGAAATCACACTTGCTGCTTTCTTGCACGCTTCAGACACAAACAAGAACTCCCGCTT
Source organism: Eulacestoma nigropectus (assembly GCA_013397775.1). Classification (NCBI taxonomy): domain Eukaryota; kingdom Metazoa; phylum Chordata; class Aves; order Passeriformes; genus Eulacestoma; species Eulacestoma nigropectus. The sequence continues at coordinate 574,567 of VZTE01000895.1, read as the reverse complement.
TCTACTGTTTATAAGTTCTCCCCTTATTCTTTGCGGGAAATTTTGGTTATCGAACTGCAAGCGTAGCACACGCAAAAGTGAATCATTCTGTTTGGTTGGGAATAATTAACGATGCTGTCCCAAAGTGACTCCTATTATCGTCTCACTGTGGTGAGGCCTGGATGGCCTCTGGCCCAGATGAGTGGCCCACTGTGGTCACGCTGTACAATGACAGCAGAAAAAGCCAGTCAGCAGTCCCTGCCACTGGTGAAGGTCTGAGCTTTTACACAGAACATGCTGACAATTTGAGGGGCTTTTTAAGCTCCTGATACGGTATTAAAGTGATAAAATAAATGTCATTATCACGTAGCGTGCCTGTGGAGCAATTGCACAGATCTCCAAACTTGAAGGGGAAGGGTGCTGGTTTTGTTTTGACATTCAGAGGAACTGAGGCACCAAGGGAGAGAGACAGCCCCAGCCTTCCTTGTGCTAAGCCCTGGCACCCCTGGGCAGGGTATCCAGTGCCCCTGCTTGCTGGCCAACCCACAGCAGCAGGCACTGGTAATACTGAGTATTATCAACCATTAGGCTGATACCTGGGAAACACCCACTTATTTCTGAAATTCAAAATTATGTTGGTGATAATTCAAACAGGTTGTATCACATCTTGGTAATCACAGCAGACCTGTAGGTTTCTAAGCTAAGCAGATATAACTCCAGCAAAACAACTCTGCAAATCTCACACTACATACTCACACAAGAGTCCTCACTCCCAATGAACCACACAGCAAAATAGGGTTGGAATATATGAGCCAAGTCAGAAAAAGAGCCATTTACTCATTAATCCACACTGACTTTCTGTCCAGTGAGAACAAAGTTGAACGGAAACCAGTCCTCATATCAAAAACCATTCATATCCAGCAAGCTCTATTTGCTGCAGCATCTACCTGAATCAAAGACCCCTTTTACACCTGCATGTTATGCACAAGTACACTGGGCTTGAAATTTCGTCTATTTGTCTGTTTAGAAGAGAAATAAATGTGAATCATACACTCCACAACAACAAATGTGAATAACCTTAATGTTGGTCTGTGCCTCGTGGTTGTCATTTCGCCAAGTGCTATTCTGACCAACCAGCACAGAATTTAAAGTGCCCTAAGTCTTGACAATCTTAAGATTTGGGATGGCTCACTGAGGTCTTCATTAAGGTCCCACTTTCTGACTGAAAGTGCTGGCAAGAATTTCTCCATTCAGGCCACATATGCACAGAACTTTATCTGGAGGCTGTGAGGTCTCCCCATATTGAATCCCTGGGCTGCTCACTAAACTAGAGTCAAATATTTCTGTGTGGTGAGGGCATGCTGTGGACCATCTGTAGTTATATCCTGCACTAAGAGAAAAACAGCAGCTTAAACGATCTGGCCTGTACTTTAGAAGAATTTTTTAAACCCTATAATAATGGTTTGCTATACATAGGTTGCAGAAATGGATGCCTTTATCAATGCAAAAAAAAAAAAAAAGTAGCATGAACATTTTCAGCTGTTCAAACAGGAACAGAATGTGCAACATGCAGAAACTGAATTGCTAGAGATGAAGAAGAAAAAAAAAAAAAGGAGGCCATCTTTAAGGCACTAGCACCTAATTCCGTGTTTTATTTGTTTCTGACAAAATTCAAGGGTCAGACAGAATACCCTGCGCCTCAGAGCAAATGTCCTGCAAAGTCAGGCATCCCTGGTACTCCGGGGTTATGTGCAAGTCAGGGTTGTGATTGCCTCTGTGAGATGGCACCTCATGGGCAGCTGAACAGCACATCCAGGTGGAGACTGCAACTTGCTGAGCTTCAGCAGCTCTTCCCTTGTACTCCAGCAACTCTGAGACTGCTCTGCTTTCCCCTTTGCAATCAGGACCAGCCACACTCAATCTCACAAAATGCTTCAACGGCAGCCACATAAAAACAATGTGCATAGCAGCTCCCAGAAGGCTGAGAGACTTGTTTCCTCTCCCCCTTTCCCCCTCAGCTGACACAAGTCTGGTTATTCCACTGGCTGGGAGAGCTGTAACTGAGCTCTGGGGACCAACTCACTCCTCGTACGCCAGCAGTGCTATAAAAGTTTCAGTGTGCTATCCTCTCTCATCTCTTGGCAGCAGTAACTTTTACCCAGATGCAAAGGCTAGCCAAGTCAACAGAGAAGAAATTGGTCTGTAAGTCTTGCAGGTCATCAGCCAAGACGTGTTCAAAATCAGAGCATTAAATATATCGGGGTTTGCATAACTCCAAACAAATAAATGCAGCCTTTGGCTTTACCAACATCTTTGTCTAACGGGAAAGGAATTTCTCACTCACCTGCTGTTGCCTCAGGTGTATTAATTTTGCAGGCAGGCTGTGGCTGACTTTCCATCGCCCCCACTTGAGCAGACACTTCTGTACAAATACTACATTCTTCTGGCCCAGAGGAAAATTCTTCCTGCCTGTATTTTAACAGTTGAGCTGCTTGGCGCTCTGGGATACTTAAATATGGCACAGTAGTTCTATTGTTTAATATTATTAAAACTTCTTGCTCTCTTGTGATTCTGCAAGATCCTGAAGTATAGCAGTAAGTGCTAATCTGTTTCCTATCTATCAGCTAGTTCTCTTTTTTCTGGTGGCTACCACTTCCTAGTTTTATTTTAGAGATGATTACAGATGCATCAGAATACAACAGAATTCCATTGTCAGTTTTCGTTTTTTCCTTATGAATATGAATTTCAGCGACAGTTTTCTTCGAACCATCTGGATTTGAACAGACTCATCTGACTAAAAGGGAGTTCCGGTCTACCAGGAAGTTTTCCAACTACTTTATGCCAGACAAACTTTTCATGGCTTCATCTACCAACACTGCAATTGTCACAAACAGACCATGCAAAGCAAGAGAGTACAGCCCAACACCAGCATAATCCAGTCAGTGGATCTGCTAGGCTTCCTAGAAGATCTCTGTTTTGTCCTAAACCTCCATTTGTTAAGGAATAAACTTGCTTTTTCATTGCCACTAGTAACACATCTTTCGTGCTGACACAGTTCAGGCTTTACTGACCAGAGTGATTTTTTTCTACCTGCTGCCATCTGATATCTTTATCTCCCAAATCTCCAGCCTCTGCGCAGAGTGGGCATCCTGGATGTGCCAGTTTAGTCCTCCAAGACTGGATGGTGACAATATGGAGCTGCCTCCTTCTCCTCCTCCTTCCCTATTCTCCCAGCCATCTGCCACACGCAAGACTTTCACACAGCTCACTCAGGTGTCTGTGAACCTGCTGGACATCACTAGAATTCTGTAGGGTCCAAGAGGTGTGCTCTGCCCACCTTCAGGATGCACAAACTCCCTTGTGCTCTATCCAGTACCCTGCCTGGGAACTGCTCTGAGCAAAGGTGCTGTCTCTGAGATGGGATTTTGCAGGTAGAATAAATGTGAAGTCAGTGGGACAGCAGCCAGTACAGAGAAGGAGAAATGTTCAGTACTGATAATAAACATAACTATATTTCTGTCTATTGAATACATGTTTCTCAGACTGAGTGGAACTGTCAACTGATACTTGAGAAAACCAAGAGGAGTTCTTGGCAGTCAAACTTTTTCTAAATCGGGAACTTTGTCTCCAACAAATGTCAACTTGAGACTGCAGGCATATTCAAGATGTCTTTTTAAAAAACTTGAGGAAATTCACAGTAGTACATTCTCTTTTTTTCACTTTAAGGTTTAGCATTGATTTTGCTTGTTCACAGCTATAACCAATCCAACAGACTAACTTCAGGTTTTATGATAAGGAGGAAAAGAGACAAAAAGATTTAAGAGTCCTGGGGATCCCTTTCTTTCGACCACTAGGAACTCCACTGGCTGAGGGGATGAGCGACTGCCTTCCTCTAATACAGATGCCTCTTCATTCCTGAGGACCTACAGGGTAGTTTGAAACCTGACACTGGTTTTCTGCTTGACTCTGGTTCAGTAACACACAGTGCTTCTGCCAGCCCACAGGGCTCGTTAAATATCACACGCCTGGGATGGGATCACGGGTTTTTTTCCTTGAGTAGAACCTTTTTACAGTTATGCCAATCCCCCTAACTCTGCACGTCTTTAATAAAGTGGGATTTTCATTATAATCAGAACTGCAATTAAGTAGAATTTATTGCAACAAAGCAGTTTTTCATTCTAGTTTTCTTGTAAACATAATTTCACTCTATCTGGATTTGTGGTAGGCACACTCCATTTTATTTCATTTAAATGAAAAAATCCATGTAATTATACTATTATCTTTGATACAAAGCAATCTCTGCATCTTCTGCCTACGAGTAGCATTTGCTTTACAAAAGAACTGCTGGGTATGCCAAAGAAGATGCTGCTAGCATAAAATAAATTATTATTTTATACCAGCAGCATGATTTTCTCCCTAGAAACGCACAAGCAATCAATATGTTACCAACTCCTAGTAAAGTTTCACAGGATTAAAGCTGTGGCAGCTGAGGCCTCAGCAGAGGAGTCTCCCACAAGGCAGCTCTTTAATAAACAACCCATCATCAAGGAAGCCCATAAAGCACTCTGACATTGTAGGCCTTAACTGGGAAACAAATCCAGCTGGGTATCAAATATCCACTTAAGATGAAATCCTGACCTACTGTCCAAATATACTCTCTCCTGGTACCACGTTTGCATTTCTCAAATAAAGTACACAGGCCATAATTATCCAGATAATAATCTATAGATGTTGAATAGCCTCATATAAATTATTTAACCTTGAGATTTCCAGGAAAGAGAGACATCATCTGGAGATACTTGCATCAAATACTTTTACAAGTTGCATGGCATCAGTGAAGCTTTGTCACAGAGAGCTGCTGCAGTCACGAAGTTTGAAAGATTTGGAGAGATCTGTAACATGGGGGGGGGGGGGGGAAAGAAAAGGAA
>VZTE01000895.1:536983-564285 GCA_013397775.1 Eulacestoma nigropectus | reverse complement strand
TTGTTTTAATAAAGGACCTTAGGAGAATCCTTACGAGAGTTGTTTTCATGAAGTGATCAAATGCTCTTTGCCAAGTGTACAAGCTCTTTGGAGAAGGGAAAAATTGGATTCAGGGACAGAGTAACACTAAGCTGGGGGGAACCACTTGGAGCATGACAGACCTACAGAAGAGAGGGGAGCACGAGACTCGGGTACCATAAAGCACACAGCATGCCCTGTTTTTACAAAGGCTAGGTGGGTTTTTAACAATAGGTGCTCCCTCTTGCTATGGGTGACAGGAGGCCAATATGACAATGTTGGTGTTATCAGTGAAAGCGCCCCAAGCTTTATCTGGAAGAGCTGTTGAACAACGGTCTGCTTATCGCTGGTGCTCGTCCAAGTGGAAGTTAATAACCCTGTGGCACTGGCCAGAACACGAGCAAACCAAAAAGTAAGGGATCTGCCCCCTGGCAGAGTGTCAGCACTCCTGAGCTCAGCACCAGACTGCTGCTCTGGCAGCAGAGGAGCTATTGATGAACACATTGCTGGCAGCTCCTCTGCCTGCAGAGCTACAGCACCAGCAGCAGAACGCTGGGAGTACCTGACAGAGGTGTTTTCACACATACATCACACAGCACCACATTATAAACTATTTCAGGCTGCTCCAGGAAGCTGCTAACATAAACTCATGGAAAAAAACCCAAAAGCCGTCAAAAAACCCCCACAACCTGAAACAAGTGTTTCATCACTGCTCAATGTTTGAACTGCCAGCTTTATCCCCCTGGCAAGCAGACAGCTCTAGTTCACAACTGAACACCTACTTTATTTATTTAGCTCTGCTGCATTTAACCTTACATCCTGTCTGCTGGGTGCATCCGGCTCCAGGGATCTCCACGCAGCAAAGCCCAAGCATAAGGTGGGGGAGCTGCTTTCCACAAGCCAAAAAACAGGAAATTTGATGACATTGTTCAGTGAGCAGACGTCAGCAGAGAGTGATACAAAAGAGTAAACAACTTCCTAGCAGCAGCAGACAAATGGGCCGGAACTACTGGAATCCTGTGAAGTCTGGTGCATTTTGCATGAAAATCACCGTTTCAGTGAAACTGGGAGAGATCTTTGGCTGATGCGAATTGGAGCTGCTCCCTAGAAATCTAGGAACTACACCAATTTTGTCTGTTTAATATCTGACTCCAAGTCTTTACCTTTCTGATCCTGAAAACACAGGTTTTGGGAATTCATATTGTTGATGTTCTATACATTTTGCAAATATTCTCATTATTTTAAAACACACAAAAAGTTGGTTTGAGTAGAAAGGATAAACTTCAGTGAAAGTATGGAAGGCAGTACCAGTAATGCAGGTGCCACTTCATTATGATCATATCTATGCAATGGATATACAGACATATGACCTATCAGATTCTTGTTTAAATACTTTGATACGAAGGAAGCACTTTGCTGGTGGAACCACACAGTAGGTATGACATCTCCTTTTCGGATTTCAGTGTTTGCCTTGTGGAATCTGCTCTCCTATTTTCCAGCTACGGGCAAATGTCAAATGTGATCTGAAAAATTAACCTCTCAGGTAGGCATACAATGACTCAAAGCCAGGTTACAGCAGGTAGGAAGGAAATGTAAGGGAGGATATTTTTTCTCCAACAGAATGCCATTCTGCCCATCTCTGTCCAGTTTAAAGGTCTCTTAACTGCAGGAAGCAATATTTGACCAGTGAGTACAAACATGGAGCTTCACTAATGAATTCCCAGTCAACTGTGTCAAGAAAGATGGTAACCCCTGGAAAAACTCTCTTGCCTACACATCTACTCGTAAAGAGACCACCAAGGCGTGTAATTATGCCTTTTGTACTATCCCTTTCAAAGGGATGTAGAGAATTAAGGCCTATTCTGAACAAGTTAGTTCTTAAACTGTTGACAAACAAGTCAGACCAGGACTTAGATGGGGCTTTATGACCTGGAAACATGTGGAGACCTTACAGAAAATACACAGGGATGTTCCTTAGGGGGATGCAATTCAGTAGGTGCCAAACCCAGGACTTTCATCTCACCCAGGTATCCCCGCTAGCCCAAATCTAAGCAGAACAGACTCCTAGGATGAAAATTAGAAGCTAAATTTAGAGCTGTCCCTAAGACTGCCCTACTCCCAGTAACAGAGAGAGAGAACAACAGGAAAGAGCCAGATGCTTCTTAGCTCTCCTTGCCAAATTCTCCTCTCTTTGGAGACAAAAAATGTCCTACGTAATCCTGGGGAGGAGGACACACCAATAACCATATCAACGCTGCAGTCAAATGACAAGGCAAACACACTGGGCCCAATCTATCTGCAATATAACCAGGGATTTGAGCAAACTTTGTTCTTCCTGAATCCTGGCAAGCAGCTACAGGCTAACAAATGGCTAGGCAAAAATAAATAAATATGTGCACCCAAAGAGCAACAAATGCCAATAAAACCCAGCAGGTCTATAAACAAAACAAAACTGCTTTTCACTCATCGCTCTACCTACGTCAGAATCTTCCTGGCTTCAGTTAATTCGTTCTTTCAGCAGAGTATGGGTTTGCACCAGTTCTGTCATTCTTCCCTGACTCCTCAGTTTGAATGTAAGAATTAAGGGCTTAGAAAACAAACTCCCCTCTGAAGCTAATCATTCTCAATCCTCTTCTATCTTCGCTTACATGGTGACGTTAGAAGTATATACATCACTAGCAAAAACTTCCAAGAATAAGCAAATCAACCTGGAGGAACTCCAAAGTGTTTATCAGAGAATGATATTCACCTGGGTGTGCCAATAATGTCAAGAAGTCAGTCGTGTCAAAAGACAGATTTTCTGCAAACCCCACATGGCTTCAGGATGAAATCATTATTTTGCTCCAGCTCCCTTTCCAACGTTTCATTGCACTGAGGCTGATGGCTAATGCATGGCTAGGGAAAAAGGCCTTGCTCTGACCTGCAGGAACAGCGATGACGGTGCTGTGACACAACCTGAGGGGAGATAAATGACTGCACAAGCCTGTCATCCACATGGCCCCGCTTATTTAGGGCCTTCCATTGTTAGGTTCTGATTTATACCACCAGAGGTGACCAGAGGCAGACAGTGTGTGGTTTTAAATACAAACGAGACCATGGAATCCCATTGTGTGCGGGCACAGAAGCAAGCACAGCGTAGGAAGGGTGGGTGGCCGTGCTGAGCTCTCTGAGGATAGGGCTTAGTTGCCATCTCTTCTCCAGAGGATCCGGCAGAAAGAACAGCAATTTCTACAGGAATTCCCTCCCCCTTTTAATGGTCTGAGGTCTCAGACTACCAGGTATGCCACAAAACACAGAATGTTTTCCAGTTATCTCTACAATGCCATACTGCCAAGATTGATTCAGCAGCCAGGCCACTGTTTCCTGCTTTTTCCTGTGCACCTAAGCAGAGAACTCCCTTTGACTTTCTGTGCCTGGGATCTGTCATTATCACCCATGTTCAATTAAATTTCTACACATGATTTTCTTTCATGGAGGCGTATTTTGAAATTTTACTGCTTCAGTGTAATGTAAAAGCACCTTTTAATAAGATTAAATGAGTAATAAAAACTCTGCCTAGATTTAGAGGGGAGTGAACCTGAAGACCACTAACTATGGTATTTCCTCAATTTTACACCTATTTCGGGTCGCCTTACATTAAATTAGCAAATGGACTAAATTGAAATGTGTTCTGATATAGAAAGAATGCTTGTCAGGAAACCAAGAGCTCCAAGGGTTTGATGCACCTACCATGTGCCCATCCACAAAGGGGAATGTGTTTCTTACAGGATCACTGCACAGTGGTAAGCTTTGTTTCTGCAGAGATTTTGACATATGGCTGAAGTTAAGACTTAAATTAGAATATTCCTCTTTGAATTGAGAAATGATCTTTCTGTGCAAATGAATAGTGTATTCAGTGTAAATAAAGCTTCTGCTATTGCACAGTTCATCTTATCTAGTGATGTAATTTCCTCTTAGCTGTTTCTGTAATATTAATAATCACCATACAGCCAAAGAGGTCATACACTAGGAATGTATACTTTAAAATTCTTCAACATCGCAGAAGAATTGGAACAAAAAAATCTGTGTTTCTGGCTACATGAACACACTGAATGACTTGCAAGAACATGACATTATGTCATTTAAAGGTGGGGATAAAGAAACATGTCTGCTCAGGGGAAAAAGATTCCAGACTGCAAGAGAAACACAAGGCAACCTAGACATTGTAGGAATTACATCTTGCTCTCAGGATTGCACTTGGACTGATTTTGTCGGTCCCCAAAGAGAGAATTCCACTGTTTATTACAAGAGCTGGGATTAACTATGTACTCTAGTAAAGACCCTAGAAATCCTAGCAGGATGTAACTGTATAATTACACTTCTCACAGATATCTCAGAACAAAATACGAATCTCAGTTAGTGCTTATTGATACCTCCCCCCCCACAAAAAAAAGCAAATAAACTCATAAATGAAGTTTTGGTAGATTTATAAACAGATAGAGAAAAGCTTATTGGAAAACAACAGACTAGCCACACTTACCATACTTAATTTCAATGAGGTTCTGGCAAACTAGAAAATATAAAGGAAATAGTTGTGCAATGCCTAATGACTACTTAAAATGGAAAAAATGTTTCTTTTATCTTGGCTTGTTCTAAGGGGATGGCCAGAGAGTACAACACTGCTTAAATATTAAATCATGCCTATGATCAACTGAAGCTTTTAAAAGCTGTGTGCATCTACTCTACACTACCAGGTTAGCTTTGAACTGTGTTGAAAAGAGAATTTCTATTTAGTAGGAAGCTGTGGTTTTAACTTCATAGTACAAAAGCAATACATTGACTTTCTTGCAACTAAGCCAAGGAGAATGGAGTAAGTATTCTCATGAGATTAGGAAATGAACTTATAAATACATTTATATCTATAAATCTATTTGATACTGATAAATCTCTATTCCATTTCTTTGTTCTCTGACTCTCTATACATTAACCAGCTGTTGCAAATCACCAGGAAATTGTCATTACTGTATACTTCCAAAGCTTCCCACTTTCATATATCCCAGCTTCTGGAAGGTGCTGTCATTGGAGCACACCAAGAAGGCAATGAAGAAGGTCTGTGTTTCTCCAAGTGGAATCTTTGTGGAGAACACTCCTTGGTACTGGCCCTGCTCAGGCGATGTGAGACAGGCGCTGCTCCTCAGCACAGCTTCCCTGAGAGTCACAGGGGACCTGTTTCAACAGATGCATCAGAAACAGAAAGGTAAATGTAGTCCTGGCCTAATCAGGCACAGCTCTTGCAGTCCTGTCTCTGAGCTGTCCCAGCAGAAAACTATGTTTTATACCATATAAATAGGCTTTGAGTGTCCAGAAACAATAAATTCATTTATTTTGTTGCAGTATTATGCCTTATACTGCATATGCCAAGCATAAAATTCAAGCTAACGTATACCAAGATTTTCAACTTCCATGCTAAGAAAAACACCTCCAGTGCTTCTGGTCTTGAACCTTGCATTTCTTGTTGACTTCATGTCTTCTGAGGCAAAAGTGCTTTTAATGCACCAACAGTTTATTGCTGTTACCATCACCAAAGAGGCCTTATTAAGGGGCATCAGAATATCACATTAATGAACGTGAGTACTGGTAGAAGCAAAGATGCCCCCAGGCGAGGATCTGACCCTTTTGACTAATAATTTTGGAAGTTGCACTTTTCATGGCTGCAACTATATTTCATGGCCAACAGCTGTCTACATGTGCTATAAAGGTCAAGACTCCCTAACAGATAATATTAAAATTAACAGTCCTTAAAAATAAGAAAGGCATCAATGGCAACACACAGGCTCAGCATCCATCCTGTTATCTGTTTACACTGGAAAGCTATAAAGTCACTAGTCATTATTTCACTGCTTTTGCAGTTATTAATCCCTAGATTCCAAATCAATTTTAACATGGATGATAAGTTTTTGGTACTTTAGCTCCTGCTGTGCAGCACCTTACTCCTTGAAAAGTCTGGGCAAAATAAAAGTGTTGGCAAACCTGATCTAAACTTGAAACCAACTCGAAAGATTAATTCTGAGTGCAACTGTAGCAGAAATCTTTAACACATCACTCTACACTCTCTGCAGCATTTCTAACAGATATGAATGAGCAGTTAGCAAATAACCTCCTTGAGGGATGCAGGAAAGCATCAGCAGCTGTCACTGCAGCAGGCTCCAGAGAGCTGCAAAGATTCACCTCTGCAAAGGGGTCGTGCTTTGAACGTAACTTCCAGTACTTGTGCGAGTGAACTGTTGTTTTTTTCTTTACAAACTCTACACATGACTTAGCAATTACATTTTCTGGAGTGCCCCCAGACCAGCAGGTTGCAGTTCATTGGGTTAGGACTGTGCAAACCTGTGGCAAAGCCTGTGTTGCAAAGCCCTCGCTCAGCGGGGTCCCTGGGGATGCGTGAGATCCGAGAGGCCCCACGTCCCATCCAATCCTCCAGCGGGTCCAGCGGCACTGCCCTTCCTCCTGCTGAGCGGGGAGGAGCTGCTGAGAGCTGGCATCTCTCAGGAGGTGGAAAAATGTGAAGAGTTCAATCCAGCCAACACTTTACAGATGACAATTAATTCGTAATTAATTGAAGCAGAGTTGCGGGGCAGCGTAACAGACACGCCCGACCACAGGCCGTGCTTTGGTTCATGCTGATGAAGGTGCAACAAGCCCCCAAGCCCTGTGTGGGGCTGGGGGCTGGGAATCGTGGCTCGTGCACAGGGGAATGAAGATGCCTCAGAAACGTATTTTGAAAGGTGGTCTCAAAGCCCAGAAATGCAGGATAACCAAAGTACAGAACATGACATCAGAGCTAAACCAAAACCAGGTATCCTGTCTATACTGTTGACCAACAGCCAACTACTTCACTCTGTAAATATTACCATCAGGATCAGCCAAATCTGAGCTCTCCCTCAGCTGCAGCTGAACTGCAGCGCCCAGGACTCTCCTCTTGTGCAGGGATGCCTCTCCAGGTTTGAGATTCCTTACCTGAGACTAAGAGAGCCTTCCCTGCCCAAGGCAGAGAGATCCCCTCTGTAAGTGACTGATAGCACACTCAATTAATACTAACGAAACATTATTAATCTATGTAGCTACTCAGTATTAATGAGCATAAACTTCACAGAGATAATTTCATTAGACTTATACTGTTGTCCAAGTCTGAAACTAAGATTGGCCCAGCTGCACCAAGACTCCATAAGGAGCTTAGAAAGCAAGGGGGTCCACTCTGAACCTCATGACTCAACAGGAAGGTCTGTGGTCTCTGTGTGAATCATGCTAACCAGATTCGAATCCCATTTTCCTTTGTATGTTTCTTCCACACAGTAATTAATAAGGTGAACCTTGCCATCAAACTTACTGACCCGTAGCAAACCCCTCTTAAATTTTATTAAATACCATCAAATTTATTGAACACTGTTAAATTATTATTTCACCTTAATTAAACATACTGCTCCTTCTGTCTTTTGAATGAGGTGCATTCTACTCATCCCCACATTCCAGGACAGAATAAGAGCAGCTAATTCTGTGTCTTCATTCCAGCATTTCTGGACACCTTTTTGGGCTCCAGAGCTTTGTCACAGGTACCAAAGGTCCAAGGCTGTCCTGGGGTTAATGCACCCCTTCTCAATTCAGCATGTTCTCCACCTGGATACTGTCCCTGTGACAGATGAAATCCATCCCTTTCCTTTGTTGTTTGTCCTCAGACAACAAAGAAATCTCACAAAGGGTCAAAATGTATCATCCCTGTTGCCAGCTAACAATTCCTTATCGCCATTACTCATTTATTCTGTTTATGTTTTCTTATTGCCATGGTAACAACACAGCTACAAAGGGCTTGCATGAAATAAATCAATGGAGTCTGCAGACGTGAAAGCTGCTCCGTTAAACAATGGTTCATCTCGAGGGGAGAAGGTGAGGCACAAAACCTGCAACACATTAATGCTGGAGAGTTTTTTATCACGCACTGGTACTGACAAACAGTGCCTAAAGAAAACAGTGTCTGAAGAAAACTTTTTTTAAATTAAAATCTAATGGGGAATATAATATGAGGAGGAAGACTTGAATGAGATCGTCGTGAGTATTCATCATAGTTGAAACATATTAATTAAGTGTTGATATTACATGCAAATGTCAGATATTTGGCCTCTAGTCTAATGACCCTGAAGTCTACGAGAAACAGCTCTCAATTCTTCCTTATACCAGCGTCCTTTTGCTATAGGAACAGCCTCACCACGTGAGATGCAAGATTTCCACAATCAAAACTTCACAACAGACAACACCTACTCAGAAAAATCTGTTAATGGTGATCTGCAAAACACTTTAGGGAGAGCATGGAGAGAGGCTGTTGTATTAAGGGCATGTAGGCAAGTTCTGTTCAGTTCGTTTTGGTTTTTAGCCTGCTCTCCTTGGTTTTCCCTTTACTACAAGTCTCAAAATATATTTACTGTTAGTCTTTGTACTTATAATTAAGTGCATGACAATGCTGATACACTAACAAAGATGCCCAGAAGGAGAACTTTAGAGATCCACAGACATTTTCATCTAAACACAGGCGTTTTGCCCTGTTTGAGATGTCCTGGTATCTCCCACATGATCTTCCCTACAGGTCCAGAAGGCTGTTTGCCAGTCGTGTGCTACGTGCACGGTGTGGCAGCCGAGGAGGATCAATTGAGGTACAGCAGGACCAAGTGGCTTAAGAATCACAGTCTCAGATGAGGAGATCTAAACCAAGTCTCTCTTTGCCAAATTTGCTCCTTATAACAATCTTTACCACTGCTCATGCAACAGGAAAGCCTCAAGTGCCTTTTCAGCTCTGCAGGCCCATCAGCTCCACTGTTTATGTTTATTTCTATCACCAGTATATCCAACAGCCCTGGGATGCTGTTCTGCTGGATCAACTAAACACTAAGATGGGCAACATCTGACAGATCAAGTACATGACACAGAGGGAACAATGGGGACAGGTGGATGGGGTAGAGCACAGGGAAAAACAGCACTTCCAGAGCGGAAGGCAATGCTTTCCACAGACTGGAGACACAGCCATAGGTAACTGGGTTTGGCATGGCTGCTGCTGTCAGCAACACTGGCAAGCCTGCAGAGCAGCAAATAAGCCCAAGCAGGTATCAACTCACCATAAATAAGTTTAGGCTTGAAATAAGAAGGATTAGAAACCCTCAGAACGAACAACCTTCTAATAGAAACAGGGAAAGGCTGGAAAGTAATTAGTTTTGAGACAGTACAGGATGCATTTATGAAAAACATTTAATGCTGTGGGTGCCCATAATAGCAGAGGACTGACCTTCATGACCCAGGTCATCCTCCTACTCCAATAACTGTGTATGTCCCCAGAACAGGCCAAAAGCCTTTGTTCAAAGACATTTTGCCTCTATGTGCTTGTTGTGTGCTCAATCCACTTCTACAGTGGCAAGTGAAATAGTGAACAAGTGGTGTGAAAAAAGATTTTTAAGTCCAAGAAATGCATTAAGCAGAAACAGAGTAAGTTACTACATCAAAACCCCAAATGTGTTCTATTTGAAATTCAACTTTTAAATCTTCCATCCCCAACTCCAAAGCAAAAGAGCACAAAAGTGATTAGGGAACCAAATCTCCTGGTTTTATGGCTGTCATTAAACAGGTCATAAAAATTACTGACTCTGGCTCTTTACGCCTTTAATACATTAAACATAATTACAACCATGCCCTGACTGAAAAGTAATCTCACTAGTCAGCATGTGATTTTAGGGTTCTGAAGAAAAGCAACTGCTCTGCAGCACACAGGGCTCACTCAACCCAGAGAAGAGGAGAGGGCAGCTGCACAGCCACGTGATTGTGAGTGCATCGTACAACACAGCTTGTGCAGTCCTCTGGCCTGGGCTAAAATCCTTCCTTACTATCATCACCTCAACAGGTACCTACTCCTGGAAACTGCAACAGAGTCGCTTGAATTCTAGAGAAAAAGGGAAGAAAGAAGGTTTTTCAGCCAGTTGGGAGGGAAAGTCCCAGGGACACCACACACAGTATAAGGAAAAGCTGAACTCCCTTCAAGGAGTACATTTACAGCATGCTGTAAGTGATCTGTTCATTCCTGCTCCATACAGAATTCCCAAAGGTCCTGAAGAGGGAATGGGACTGAGTCAAACATTAAGACAAAACTTGAGAAATTACTTCCAGTTCCGGGTGCCTTTCATTTTGAGAACCTCAGGTGACACTCCTATAGCTGATACTCAGAAGGGCTGCAAATTCACTGTTTATTTTCTTACCTGGCCAGGCAGTTTGATTCTCAGTTTGGCTGCTCCACACACAATGAGTCTGTTAGATCTGCTCTGGCAAAGTAAAACAAAATTCAGAGACCTCGAGTTCTCTCTCCACAGGAGAGGCTGCCTTACTTTACATCTGTTCGACTCAGCTACCTCTCCTTAACACTACAACGACTACAAACAAAATTTATCTTAATTACCTTTAAAAAGCAAAGAATTTAGTATCAATCCTCAGAACAAGAAGCTTTATTTTTTTCTGTTTACAAGTTCTGTAAAGCCCAGTTCAAAGTCAGCTTCCAAATTCATTGAAAGGCACCCAAATGACATTTTAAAACTAAAGCATAGACAGCCCTTGGTGCAGCCAGCATGATCAGTGAGAATGGGAGAACTCAGCATCCCTTAGAGTATTTCTAGGTTAAAAAAACCCCAAACATTAATCTTTAAGTCCCTCTTCAAAATCACATCATCCACCCTTGGAGTTAACGCTGCATGAAAGTCTTCTCTCATTTCCTCTTAACATTTCATTCAAACTGCCTAACTGCAGGTTTAAAAGCTCTTCCATCAACACTTAGTTTGGAAAATTGTAGTAATTTACTTTCAGCTGAGATCGTATACAGTAATCTGCTTGTTACCTCTTTGTTAGAGTGTCCCACTGTGAATGCATCAGCTGCATGAGGTACTGCTGCTCTCCTTCCTATTTCAGGCATTTGCAATTTTATCCAATTTTGAAGAAGATGGGCTGGGCTTTGGCAGTGAAGCAGGAAAGAAACTGACTTACAAGGACTGTCAGTGTGAAAACCTCAGCAACTTTTTGTTCATAAAAGGCTATTCAGGGATGTGGATATTTAAGGTCTTCAAAAGATGTAGTTACAAAACCTCTCTGTTCACTTTTAGGTTCTTGTGGGGTTTTTTTCCCACGTGGTTCAGTATCTGGACCATAAAGCAGGTAAGACTATTTGGCAAGAATATTCATCCATACTTAGCCTTTTTTGTAAGTACATAGATATTATCATATTAACCCTATCAAACAGTGCTACCACATCAAAGGCTTACATTTGCTCATAGCACAAAACTACCTAAGTCTCATTTTACCATGGAACAAAGATGTCAGTACTATAAGCCAGTAGAAACATTCTTCTTGTCAGTCAAGGTTAAAGGGGGATCCCCATGGCATTTGCATCACTTAAGTCATGACCAACTAAGAGAGGAGACTTTCTTTTCCTCATCCTCATTTTCTGGCTGCAGATATTCAAGACTGAAGCAGCAGGAGACCCAGGACCAGCACTCGTCTCCGTGGGACACGTCATCTGCCACGGTCTCTGTGGGACACGTCATCTGCCACGGTCTCTGTGGGCCACTTTCAGCTTCACAAATGAGCAGCACCAGACCCCACTCCACTAAAACCTCAGCACCTTCTTTCTGCCCTTGCTCTGGACAGATGAGCGTCTCCAACGACACAGATGGGAACTCCTGCCCTTAGCTCTTCAATCCACCTCAACATTTCCCAGTTACTCATTCTTTTGTTCTTTGAAAAATGATTGCCTACCAGCTCCTGTAACCGGGTCATAACTTCCCATCTGGCAGAAAAGCAAAGCAGCTTTCCGGCACCAGTATAGGTCTAGTGACTTCACTGAAAATCAGCCTGCCTGATTAGCCTCAGTCTCTCCTGTCCTATTGCACTAGAGAAATATTTCATCCCATTTCTTCCCAGCCTCAAGCAGCATGTCATCCACATGGCACGGTCCCTTCAGCAGATAAAGCAGGTTTTCCAGTTAAAGGCTGAAAACTAAATTAGAGAAGAAGATAAAAATTCACACATACCCAATTAATGATCTTTGGCAAAGTATTGCTTGAACACCATGACAGGGTTTTACAAGATTATTGTTACTGTTTGGCAAAGCTTTTAACTGACTGTTACATTATTTTTAATGAGTAGTAATTAAGGGGGAGTTTGCTACTGAATTTTAATTTGAAAGACATTTTTCTTAACACATTGGTATATTTAATTGGCACACAGCTCTCCGTGTGAATGCACGCAAACAGCAATGTACACCTTTCCCACCAGCAACTGCAGTTATCCTAGTGCATATGGCTGTAAATTTCCAGGGGAAAAAAAAGGAGACAAGCAGAACAGGAAGGAGACAGTCACAAGACACAGGGCCCAGCTCTGAGACTAGGCAGTGAGATCCATCGCTGAGTGAGGTCTGCCCAGAGCAGGAAAGCAATAAGTAATGAATCACAAACAGCTGGGGGTAGGGGGAGTTTTGGACCCGTTCCTTTCTAACCCAGTCACAACCAAAGCAAAGTCCACGCTGCCAGGCCAGGGGAACAACAGGAGGAGTCTGACACTACTTCGAGACAGGAGCTCAAACGTCCACGGACCTTGGAATGACTTGCAAAATCCTTGCAAAATCCTGCAAACCGTGTTTACCGTACTGAGAAACACGGCCTTTGAACCCATTCCCACCTTGTCTTACCAGGACCAGTGGTCCCTCGGTGTGAAACAGTGCATCTTCTAGCACGGATGCCTGCCTTGCCCTCCTCTGCCTGTACTGTATCAGCTCAGCTTGAACTGACCACGCTAGGAAACAACAAAGACACAAACCTAAACTTCCCTTGAAGGAGATGAATGACTTTTTTGTCTACCTAAGGAGACCTGAGTATGAAACAGGAGGCACTGATGCCGTGAAGGATCAGTCCTTGCAGAATGCAGCAGGAGAGGCAGACCTGGAGGGCTGCTTTCCCTGCTCCTGCAGACCTTGCCCTCTCCAAGGTGGGTGAGGGTCAGGCTCTGCTGTAGAACAGCTGGGCACTGTGCCCTGGGGCAGGACAGTTCACGGGGAGGTGAAATGGATGCTTCATGAGAGCTGGGTCAGCAGGGTCAGGGCAGTCGAGGAAGCAAGCACTCCTCCTGCTCACTGTTTGCCACACTTTTGTTTCCCTTTTTCCTCAGTCCACCTTTTGTCTCCTCCCTACCTCAAGTTTCAGTGTTTTTTCTCTTTTCTTTTTTCCCTGCCTCACTCTCACTGTCTCCCCCTTTCAGTCCTATTTATTTGCTCCCCTTCTCAAGCATCCATTTGACCTCTTGTTGCCATTAACCAGAGATGGATGGAGGTCCCAGCCAGACTAGTAACAGCCTCAGCAGCGGCAGAGAGCTGCAAGCCTGTCCTGTGGCCACCCACAGCCTGTGCCACCCAAGTCCCCACCAGGCAGTGCACTCAGCAGTGCAGCAGGGAAGTGGCTTCTCTCACATAAACCTGTTGCATTTCACTATTTTAACATTTTGAATGCCTTTGCTTCTCAGCTCCATCGCTACAGCCAGAGATCATCCTCAGTCGTGCCCTTTTCCTTCACAGGGAATTTTTGCCACTCTGGGCAGAGCCCAGGAAAGAGGATCTACCACAGGCAGATTAAGTTGGGATTTCCCTTCCCTTTCAGCAGAGCCTGCTCTCCCTGACCCACAGCTGGTGATGCTGGCAGACATGTCAGAGACTGCCACTCCTTCAGCACAGCTGCCCAGCAGCTCCTAATCCCTGTCCCTGACTGCACACAAAGCCTCCATCTCTGGCAGCAGCCCCAGTGCTGGGTTAGTGGCAGGCACAGACCAGTTTAACACTTACGGTCTCCATGTCAGTAGCTGCAGTGGACTGTGACGCCTTTAAGCTATAAAAGACCATCATATCTGTGCCCTCCTGAAGCTCAAAACTGAAGTCTCCCTCCATGAATACTCTACAACTCGTTATCAAGAGGAAGGTTTGATTTGTAGAAAAGTATTTTTTTTACTTATTCCCAGACAACACTAAAATCGTGAAAGATTTGACTCTGAAGGAGTCTTCCTCTGGGAAACAAGACCTTTGGATAGGGCAGAACAAAGACTTTTTCAGTTTCCTCCGTGTGTACAAGGCATCTGCCCTGCTGGACATCAAAGAAAGCCACCATGATGATAGGAATCTTTACTTTGGCAGAAAATGGCATGTAGCATATAAACAACATGCAGACTAAGATGAGAGCTGGCCTGCTGGGGTTATGTGTGCTGTCTGTGACTCCTGTACATGGCTGTGTGCTGGCTTAATTTTGATTTAGTACCTTTGCCTCATCTGTGTGGATTTACTTAGAAAATTCTATAAAGCAATAAATAACTAAATAGCTAAGGGACCTGAAGCTAACTGGACACAGAATGCCCCATTTACACCACATATTCAGATTCCTGCTGACTACTATATATGATTTGTTGCTAAACCATAGAGATTCTGCAACCTTCTGATCACATTTAATTTGTCTGACAGTGCCTGTTTTGCTGACCTCTGGGGCTCCCTGCAAGGCCTGTTTTCCCAGACTCCCAGAGGGGTGGACTGAACTGGCTTGAATGAGGAGCGTCACATTTACTGCAGGCTGGGAGAAGATGAGGGCTTTGCTTATGGCTGACGTGTCAACTTTAAACCTGTAACAAGGGCATTTTTAGAAACAGAATTGTCTGGGTGCTTTTGTCTGGAGCTGACTGCGCTGCGTCACCTGGACAGAGGAGGCACACGAGGAGGGCGAAGTCACATAAAACTCATTTATGACAGTGAATCCATGGGGCACTGGGAATTGGCTAACTAGAAGGGAAGAATCTGCATGTGCACACACATCTTGCTAATTGGTGATTATGGGAAAGAAAGGATCAAGGAAATACACGGCAGCTAAACGGGATTTTAAGACGATACTAAAGAGACAGAAAGACTCTTCCCTCAAGGCCCACGAAGCATAAAAGTGGAAGATATGCTTGATAAGAACAGCCCTGCCCCTCTGTGCTGCAGCTGCCCCTCCATGAACAGAATGGTGAAGCTCATCTGGAGTTCAGGGGAGAGGATGGACCTCAGCCACCTCGGACCCCGGGAACAGCCAATATCATGGCAGGAGCCCTCAAAAATACGCTGATTTCTGTTTCGATTCCCACCAGAGGACAGTGCCCCACTGTGCAGATGTGACTTCACATTCACATGGGATAATTATTGGGGAGAGTTAGGGATCCATCAAAAGCTCCAGAGAGCCACTGGCACCGTGAATTCCTGTGTGGACCATGCTGACACAGTCAAGACAAAAAGGAAATGGATTACAACTCTGCACAAATACCCCAGCCAGGGAGCTCCACTCAGATTTTTCTGAGAGCCTTCTGACTTCCATGGTGTTTATACACTGACTGTGGCTTTTTCCACGAGGCTACCAAGTTCTCCCTCCCTCAGGCAGACAATGTCTTTGAAGTAGTGTACAATAAACTGGGTAAAATTGTCCTCCTTTTTCATTTTTTAATCAAGGAGGACAACAGATCCTTAAAACACAGTATTAGATCCTTAAAACACAGTATCAAACCTTGAAAAAAGAACTGTTCCATGCTACAAAAGGAGCCTTTTCAGCCTGCAGACCAGCTCCAATAGTCTGTTCCTGCCCACAAAACCTGAAGCACAGGTAAAAAAAGACAAAGCTAAGATGCAAAATAATTAAGCAACAGTAAAATGTAGCACAGGTGAAAGCAGTAGAAGCTTTTAAGTTGCCATCTAAGCCTAAGCAGCTGAAGTTCCCTCCCCGAGCCGAGTGTCGAGGCACACAGGGCTCGTACAGCAATAACAAGAATTGTCCCCAGAGAAGATGCAGAGCCCTGGCTTTGCACCATTCACGACCCACTCGTGCAGTGCTCTGCTGCTCACGGCGTCAGCCAGGACCCGGGAGCACGCTCACCCCAGGGGCCATCTGTTATCCTCTGCTCAACAGCCACCATTAACTCATTGTCACTGGGAAAACGTTTACTTATTAATACATGGGGTTGGCTGTTCTTCCTGCAAATGAAAGCTGTTCCATAAACATAAGGACTTATTTCCAAACCTCAGCATTCAACACTTGCTTTCCTGCCTATTCCAGATTCTTCGTTTTTAAAATCTCTTCTTGTGATATACAGACTTTTAGGAAGAAACAATTTATTCAATACTTTGTTCCTGGTCTCGAATAGCCCTGATTAATAAAAAGATCAAATCAGTGTTCCCCAAGCTACTTGTCAAAGTGGAAGAGGAAAATTAAAACGTTCCCATTCTGTGCCAATGACTGGGTAGAACTGCCTTCATTTTAGCGACAGAGATTTACTCCTCACCTCCCTCTCCATAATGTTATTCACTCATGGTATGTTTTTTCACAGATTGGGACCCTTGCTCATGTGAGCACTTGTGCACAAGTAGCACACTTTATCTCAGCAGGATTCATTCAGAGATACAAGCCTGCAGAAATCAGGGCCACAGCTGCATTCCTGAATGCTGCTGCAGTATAAAGACTGCAAAACCAAAAAGACACAGTGTCAACAAAACCTCCAGGTAGAGCAGCTCCCTGGCTGTTGACTGAAACGTGTATCTCTAAAGGACAGCAAATGATGCAATCGTGGCATTTCCACTACTTTACAGCAGGACTCATAACTGGAAGGGCACTGGCAAAACCAGATCTAAGGTAAGTCATGTTCCCCAACACCCCTTTAAAAAACTAAACAAAGACAAATAAACAATTTGAGACAAAATAATAATCTGAGCTGACTTTGCAGTATTTGACATGCTTTCAAAACCATTCTGTGTTTTTAGAAAATACTGCGGGTCCTGTACTCTGTGGCGTTTCCAGCGGACACAGCTCTTCCTGTGGTATTAGACCTGGCACTGCCACAAGAACTTTGCCCCTGATTGTCTCAGTGAAAACACCACAAAAAGGAACACTCTCCACCACTGACTGAAAACATCTAAAATATACATCTGTACAGGGATACATTTATATAATCAGGCAGGAAGAAAAAGAAGATAAAAATCTCGGAAATAGATGAAAATGCAATGAACAATTTTACTAAAATCAAGTAAAAAGACACCAAGGATTTGGGGAAGGAGTTTTGTTTGTTTGTTTGTTTTTGAGAGATTCCAGTCAGGCTCAAAAGCTTTGCTCATTTTTAGCTGGTGGATTTGAGCCAGCGCCTTTCCTTGGCTCTGACTCAACTCTACTCTGTAGCTTTGATTCACTGAAATCTCGGCTGCAGCTGGGGGAAGGGAGACAAGTTGGTGCTGCTCTTGCCAGGGGCAGGCAGGAATTGGAGGCAGCAACTCACCCACCACTGTCCCTCTCCCTCCAGCGTGGCGAAGGCTCCCTTGCTCCTGGAACTCGCCCAGCTATCCCTTCCAGGCAGAGCTGCTGGATCCTCCAGCCTCACCAGGTCTTTTTTGATGTGTGGAAGTGGAGTCGAAGGGAATCGACCCAATTATATACAGACTGCATGGGGTTCAAAGAGGTTCCAATAATGGTGAGGACGCCCCGCAGCCACAAGACAGGTACCTTCCACACACTGGCAGGGAGGAGGGTACTCGCACACGTGTCCAGACTAGAGCTTGGCTTTTTCTGTCAGGCACAAAACAGTGTTTGGCAGCACCAGATCCCCAGCACGGCCTGCCAAAATGCCCCAGCCCTCCCCAGGAGGGGCCAGCTCCATGGATGAGTGTGCTGTTTCTTCAGCTCCTGTGTTCACGCACTTGGCTGGGACCTTCTCCGCCAAGGCTCCCAGCAGGGTGGTGGTGGGTAACCTGCAGTCTAAGAGCTGCTCTGAGCCCCACTGCTTATCACACATCAACAGCCTGGAGAGGACAGTGACTGTGCAGCACAGCCGGATCCAAACTGATGATATAAAGTCTGCAGCTTTCATTCAACTGTTTAGCTGTCCAAGTCACACATTTCCCTCTGCGAGCTCAAAAAAATACATTATAGAGGAAGAAAACTGTAAAGGGATGCAGGTCAGGCTTGGACAGACACGTACGCTCTGGGGCATGTGGCAGGGAGGCAAGGAGAGACACACAGCTAATTGCAAATTGCTGCCATTGCTGTATTAGTCATGCAACATAAATGCTGTCAAGTAACAAGCTTTATGGGAACAGACTCTGATTCCTCCAGCAATGCCAGAAAGTGGCATTGTGGCTAAAGGCTGTAAATTAAGCATTGTCAGGGTTGACAGAAACTTGCCAAGATCTGTTGACTAGCAGGGGAAATGGGCTGTATTTAAGACCAGGCTCTTTCTGCAAGCATGGCTGGCTGCTGCTTGGGATGCCATGGAGGGGAAAAAGCAGAAGGCAAAGAGAGACAGCTCAGTGGCCAAAGCACACACGTAGTCTCAGACTGATTCTGCATGCAGGAGCCCTGGAGAACTCTTTCTCCAGGTAAAGTAACCAAAATCTAACACTGCTTGGCCAATTACTTTCCTCATTTTGGTGCAAACAGAACCCACAGTATTTAACCACATTTCACTCTTCATTCAGCAAACCTCTTTACTTCCCTCATGCCCCAGTGCTGGATCAAAATGGTAAAGGTACAGCTGTGAGCATTAGGCATGTCTTGCTTCCTTCAAAGGAAATAATTTAGAGATTTTTTCAGATTCATTTCTGACTGCAGAATCAGTTGAGCTTGCTCCATTTGCTGTGCTCTGCACTAATTAGTATCATGACTCCAAAATGCCAATTTACAGCTTCTCACTCGGAAAGTCTTGAAGAAGATGGGAGTCAGATATTTCGCTTTCTGGCATTTATCCTCATCCAAAATGCATCTATTCTTAACACAGAGCCATGTGGTAATGGCAAAGTAGTACAGACCCTTTCACCCCAAGTGGGCGATTTCATCAGAATCTCTGAACCTACAGCAAACTCGTTTTTGTGCTGCTGTGGGGTTCCTGGTGGTGGGACCTTTCCCAGACTCCCCAGCCAGGCTCCCTTCTGTAGTTTTAAGACAGCAGTACCCAGCTATCCCACTCCGGCAGATGAAAAAGTTCCAGAAGTGTCTGTGTAAAACACCAGCCAGTAAAAATAGATTCTAACAAGCGAAAAATGCAACATTGAGATTAGAGAGTTGCAAAATGGTGAGAGACCATCACTCCAGAGGGGTAGCTAAGCAACAACTGCTTTGTTTTGTTTTGTAATCTATATGAGGAATAAAAATACCACCAAGTACAGAGCCAGCCCAGAGAAAATATTCTCTGTTCTGAAGAAGAGCTGGGGCAATGTCAACTAGCCCAGATGCCTGCAGTGCATGAAAAAGTGTCATCTGTTTCAAAGCTGCCATCTCAGATATTGGCAACCTTTCAACTGACTGTTCAGTGTGTCAGATAATGATGGGACGGCTTTATTGAAGTTTTTGTTGATGATTGTTTTGGAAAACATTGTATTGAAGTTAGGTGTGCTATTCTCAAAAAACCTGATAGTAAGTCTGATAGCCTGGACTGTGTTTACCAACAGAAATAAAGCCTCCTTTGGAAACGACATAAGCTTAGATGCTTTGAGTGGGTTAATTAACCTAATGAGCACTGCATTAAAACCCTATTAAACCAGGAAGTTCCAAACACCCATCAAAGGAAACAATGTCCATTCCAAAGTCAAATGTACTCTTTAAGTTCGTTAAAAGCCAAAAGAAGTCAGTAACCAGCTAAATTCTGCTGGATGAACTCTAAAACTCAGGCTGAGATAGGGTAAGAC
The DNA here is from genome assembly GCA_013397775.1 of Eulacestoma nigropectus. NCBI lineage: Eukaryota > Metazoa > Chordata > Aves > Passeriformes > Eulacestoma > Eulacestoma nigropectus. The sequence continues at coordinate 544,493 of VZTE01000895.1, read as the reverse complement.
ACCACATACAAGAAAGAAATGGGAAGTGCTGTATAACTGTTTCAGACAGTACTGAAAACTTTTACCATTTCTAAGGACAGACTCTTCCCCACCTGTTAGCAAGTCCAAGACAAGGCACTAGGCATCAGAGCAACACTCCTCGCTCCTTAAGCCTTGGGAATGGCCACTTGACCAACTAGGAGCCACAAGCACATCTGCTGCCATGCAGCAGGAAGTTCTCTTACAGAGGAGAAAAACACTGAGAAAAAGATAACAGAAGAAGAAGGTAGGTTTAGCCCACTAAACTGAAATTCCTAGATCTTAGATGAACTACACAGTTGATCAAGGTAGCTTCCTAATTAAATCTTTACAAGGCTGAAGTTTTCTTAGTGAACAAATACAGGGATAATCTTTATGGGTGTTTAAGCACATAAAGGCAGAGAGGTGACTCATATATATATAACTCTTGGATGTTAAAGCATCCAAGAGAATTGCTCCTTCATAAGATGAGTGTTGCTGAAAATCCTAGTTGGTGCTCCCATGCATTTCAGGAACCTGTCAAAGCTTGTCCTTTAATCCCTCAACAAATAATCATAGAATGGTTTGGGTTCGAAGGGACCTTAAAGACCATGGAGTTCCAATGTTTGCTTTCAGGCATTTACTAAAATCCTTTTTGCTGCTGGACCATTGTGAATATCATGATGTAATATAAGGATATCTGAAAACTGAAAGAGCTTCTCTCACTTTTTCGACCTTTACATGGATGTAACTCTATCAATACTACTCAAAGAAAAGAACTTGCCCCAGCATTCACAGACAGTATTCTCCCTTTGCCATAGGAGCAGAAAAATACAATCACATATTCTTTTAACATTTAGAAACACATTTTGTCCGAATCACAGGGCTGCCCAATCCCTGCTAAGTTCTGTGGTGCCCATGACACGCTTCCTGACACACCAGGACAGGCAGAGGTAGAGAACTCTCCAGTGAATGTGCTCTAGGGGCCAGGAGGGAAATGTCTCTGAGGAGGAAGATTCTGAACAATCAGCTTCTGAGGAGAGCTCCTGGGGAGGCTGAACAGCTCTCTCCACACTCAAGCCCCTGGCAGTAACATACAATGTGTAGTTTGGGTGAAGCAGGATAGAAACTTCTCCTATTCCTAAGGCCCAGGTGTGTTTGTTACTGAAGTCAGACAGTGATCACTCTGATTGGGACTGGATCCTAAGTACTTTATATCCCAAGGATTTCTAAGTATTTCAGCCTGTCTTTAAGGAGGCAGGATCTATGTCTGAGCACCTTAAGAGGTCTTGCCACAATTGTTACTTTCCAGTGAATGCTAATGTTGGTTAAACTGGACATAGTGGAAGAGGACAATAAAATAAAATTACAGTTTCCATGTGATGAGCCCAAACAAGCAGCCATTGGGGCTATGCCCTTCTCATTCCAACAGATGGAGACAGAGACCTTTGGGTTAAAGCACCATGCCTAAATCTCAAAATCTACAAATTTAGGTATCACCCTAATTTATCCATGCACTCTCCCAAAAGCTTTGGATTCTCACTAACTTTCTAACAAAGGAACAACGATAATAAGGGGGAAAAAAATCAGTTTACAGAAATATGTATAGAAATAAAATGGAGCCATAAACTATAAAAAAAAGAAAAAAAAATTATCTTTCTTTTCCCCTCCTATACTACATCACACCCAGCCATAGTCCAAAAAGCAGTGTTAGGATGAGAAGTAATAGGTTTGCTTAAACTGTATTTAACTAACTGAACTAAAAATACTCTTGAGTTCTGGGAAACGGTCTCATAGCTGGAGGAAAAAACACAAGTCAAACATTTTCCCTGTTTATTGTACTTTAAAGGTTTGGATACTCTTTGTGCTTCATAGCTGCTGTTTAAGCAACTGAGGGCTCTGAGGGGCTCAGTGCTTCAGGAGAGCGTGTCACACCTCCACAGTACGCTGCGTTCCCAAAAATAACCTCGGGAAGCTGTGTCTTTGCATTTCAGCCAACCATGGAAATGTTGCAGTAGGCCCTGTTGACAGTGCCTTCCCACGGACTCCAAGGAGCCTTTCTCAGCAATGCGGAATTCAGAAGAAACTCTTGGTGTGGGCTACGTAAAGTTACTGATCTCAAGATACCTTTCAAAATATATTTATCCAATATATTTTTTTCGTATAGCTCCCTCTGCTTTTTCTGAGAATAGTACTGCCATTTGAACCATGACATCTCCCTCCTTTCTACAGCCATCTGTGTAAGCTTTTTCTGAGATGTTGCAACTGGCTGTTATTGCAACATGCACTTCCCTCCCCTCCCCAGTATTCTCTATTGCTTCCAGGTTGTGACATCCACTAGCAGCTTGAGCCCTTTCCTCCCTCCAAGCTCAAGTGTTTCACCTTCAGGAAACGTCCCAGCTCCTCTGGCCAACAGGAGAAAGAACACGAGTTGGTTTCTGTGCTTGGTTTTAATGAAACAATCGACAACACTGCCAAGTTTCCAGGCTGACCATTTGCAAATCAATCTTGTACTGCACATGCCACGTACTTCTGACCTGTGCAACAAGCCATGCCACGAAGGAGCAAACAGTAGAGACAGTTCTCCTTTGATACATGTATTACTTTACTTTCTGAACATTTGCTGGATTTCATCTAAAAATGGCGGTGTTGATTAAAACACAGAAAAACTTGTTTTGACTATTTAAGGCGGGAGGACCCTGCTTAAGAATCTTTGCCTTGAAGCTGAAAGAAAAACTTACAGTTGTTTACCATATCAGTTTTACAAACAATCTGCAAAACTAGATAACAAATCCAGTCTCTACATATGTCTTGTGTCTCTTCTCTCCAGTAGCTCTAAGCTCTGCACTTTCCTTACTGCTAAATCTCTTTGTTACTGGTTCACCATCTTGACTGTTCAGCCTTTATTTGTCCGGCTTCCTGACCTCTTGACTCTTCACTCTGCCCTAAATTGAGCAGCTAAAAATCTCTGAATTTCTCCAGTGGTTTCCTGTTACTGTTGCAAACTAAAGAAGCCCCTTCCTCCCTTAAAGTACTGTCAGTACTGTAGATGTTTTTCACACCATCTACATCTTTGCTCCCCTCCAGCTCCTCCCATAGCACTGTCCCCACTATTATTTTCTCAGCTTTCTACCTTTCCCTCCAGAGCAGCTTTTCACTTCTCTTCAGCCAGTTTATGCAAGACCTTTTTTCTTTTTTTCTCTTTACTCATTAACCACCAATACTCAGACTGTCCCCTGAAGTATTTCTCCATGGCTTGATTTTGCTTCTCCCTACATTAACTTCTAACCTCTTCAACACAAGAATCCCATCCTGAGCATAATTTCAGCATTTCTTCACAGGGAAGAAAAGCTTGGAACAAATAACCACAATGCTGTAGGGGTTTCTTGAAGATGAATGTATTGAATCCAATTGGGAGTTCAAGTTTTACATTAGAACACAGAAGCAGCTCAAAATTAAAAACAGAAGCTACTCCATAAAGGCATCACTAATGTAGTTACACAGTTACAGGAAGAAATTGTGTGGGGGGGAGATTTTACTTAACTGTAAGCAAATCAGAGATGCACATCTCATATATTTATTAGTCACCATGACTGTACTTTTATTTTTTTGCTCAGGTGGAAATGGCACAGCTCTAGATGAACCTGCAAGACAGCTCCCCTTCCTGATGTATTGCCACCCTTGAAAAGGTGATCATATCCCAGAGGAAAGAAAGAATATACTTTAATAGCTTCCGTGTAAAAGTAGTTCCTTATTTTTGATTTCTAACACTAAAGTGTTCTTCTCACTTGGCAAATGTTAACCAGTTTGATGCTCTTTTTTTATGCAGTGACCACAGAAAGCCAAAACAATGGAAAATGACTTGAGCAAGATTCATCAGTCATAAAGAATGATACTTATTCTGGAAGCTCACTCTATTGTCTTTCTTCAGAAACCAGACTATGATTTCACTTGTTAGTCTTCCTTATTTCTGAAGGCACAGATGAAAACTGAAGCTGAAGAAGTTAATGAAAGGCAAGCTCTGTGCTTCAGCAGGGACACTTTCAGCTGGTCTAAATCTGCACTTGTTCTAGCGCAGTCAATGGAGCAAAGACAGTTCACCAAGGAAGGCTTTTGCCTTCACAGATGTATATGGCCTTTTTGTTTTGCACTTTATTTCATGCCAGGAGAAGTGCTGAATTGGGCAAAACATCCAAAGCATTTCTGTCCTCTTTTAAAACTCATGTAGACTGCTGAAAAGACAGGTCTAACAGGAAAACAATCAAAGCTGAGACTCAAACTGTATGACCAACTCCCTGCCAAACAGAACCAACAAAGATGATGCACAGCAATGTGAAATGTGCAAGGTAATAAGCATGACACAGCTGGCTGAAGAACTTGCTGCAATGCACAAAGAGGATGTAATGTGACATCTTCAAATACCCCCCTAGAAGAATGAATCATAATTGGTTCCATGTGATCATTCACGTAGAGATTGCAGCAGTATTAAGCTTTCACAAACCCTTTGATTACATCCAGAAAGCAACTCAGGCAATATTTAAGTAAGGCTACAAAATGTGGGATCAGTAAGTACTACCGAGGTGCCACACATGCACAATAAAGACTCTGAAAACACACTCAGAGACAACTTTCTAAAAAGAGAACAGTGATCAAAATCAGCACTTTGTCTTTTACTCAAGTGAAAGATAAATAGATAACCAGTTGTATACATTAGGAACACAGATGTCCAAATTTGCCTTCTTTTCTAGCCATAAAATACCACGCTGTTTGTGCACAGGAGAGAATAGATGGAAACAGCCTCACACATGTCCAGAGGTCGAATGATGAAAAATGAAAGAGGAACCTCCACCCCTCCACTGCTCACTCAACAGACTCTCAGCCCCTGGCTTCTGGACAAACTTCAGAGAGATGGCAAATATAGAGACAACCTGCCACCCGTGCTGAAACACATCCTGTCTCCCAGCCAGACTGCAACGTGGGCACTGTCTAACATAACATCACACCGCGGGCTCAAAGCACCAGAAGGAGGTGAGGGCAGCTGAGCCGTGGGCAGAGCCTGACTGTCGTGGCCCTGCTGCACCTTCAGCTTCCAAAGTGATGCCTGTCACACAAAGGTGTCCCACAGACACCAGGGGTACAGAACAGCCCTCAGGTCCGTGTGTGACACACAGCCCACGACAACGACACGGCAAGCACGAAGTGGAGCACGTTTGATTTCTGCGGTAAGAAAAGTGAGCATAAAAAGATAAGAAAAAGGGTTGACGGGCAGCTGAGGAAGGGGCGGGGTTCAAGTTCCTGGTCTACCACAGAGTTTTTGTGTAACCCCAGTGGAGTGGTTTATTCCCTGCACGCCTCAGCTCCGTGGGTGGTGCAGAGGAGAAATACATTAAAAACCTGGATGTATCTGGATACAGGAGTACTCAAGAGCTCTAGGACTGGCCTATTTATACGTACAGAAAACATTCAGAGACAATAAATCAGAAAGCATAAATGCATTAATATTGACAGCAAATTTTAAAGCAAGAGTAAACAGAGGAAACTGCAAGGGACACAAGAACAGCGACGATTTCCCTCAGCTAATTATATGGCCCTAGAACTCAAGAGGTGGTCTTTTCTTACAAATGTAACTCTGGGGTTTTTTTGTGAGGGATTACAGCTGCCCATAAAACTGATGAGCAGAAACACACCAGTGCTGTGTCCTGTCTGACCTGGAACGACTGGAAGTGGCTGCAGAGTAAACCATGGTCACTCTGCAGCTGCAGCCAGCTCTGTGCAGACGGCCAAATGCCATTTTAAAGCCTAGAGAGTTTAACTCTCTTCCTAGTGGAAACAGGGGCTGGCTCGTACAGCCTCTGCCCAGCAGCTAACAAGAAACCCTCATTAATCAGAGAGAATACAGCTCTCACCCAAGAGCTCACTAGCATTTCTTGGGACATTTCAGATGAAAAAGCAAGACAAATATATTTTACAAACACATACCAAGGGTTTTAAATTTTGACAGCCTTTCTCTTAAGTGAACAAAATATTTAACAATTACTTTTTAAATGTGAGAGAGATTTTGAGTTCAAATGTTGTAACTTGCCATACCACAAGCAAACCATAAACAACTTGTTTAAAAAAGTAAATTCTGATTGAAAAGGGGAACATCTGTTTTTCAAAGTGCATTTCTTTTCATTCCTCGTTGATTGGGCAGTTTTAAAAGAAAAACCACAACAGAGAAAAATAGTGCATGACTACTTTTTTGCACCTTACAAAACAGCTATGGGTTTTTCTGTGAAAATGTATATCACGGTGTTAAAGGAAGGGATATTTTCCCAGTATCTTCATCTTTGTTTTTAAGCCAAAGGAACATGATGTTAAATTCTGTGCAAATATAGCACAAACCACGGTCCTTTGTGCATGTTCTTGAACTGTTTCAAGGAGCCCTAGAGATATCACACATTATCCCATGATTCAAACCTTTAACCTTGAGGGAAAATACACAAAGCAGCTTCAAATTTTTTCCAACTCAATACAGCATTGAAAGTACTGTAACAGCTATTTGATAAACACAATGGAAGGACTTTTAAAGTGAATACGTCTGATTTGCCATGTTTATAGTAAATGTCTCAGTAAAGACTGTTTTAAAATGCAAAACATAATTAACTACTCCAGTATTTCTACTGTACTGATTTGTCTGCTTTAAGAGAAATCCAGGCATGTCTCCAGTTTGAGGAATGCAGTAGCACTCATTTACTAAAAAGGTGATTGATAATTTTGAAAAATAAATAAACTTGGGTTTGATCATCTTCGCCTGATATAAAGAATCATTTAAACAAAATACATTTGTCCCAAGTACCTGAAACAATTCTAAGGGCTAATAGAGTGGAAAATCTCCTATAGTATGAAGGGGAGGGTACACAAATGCACCCCCTCTGGGCTCATGCAGCTTGTACTGGATGGTATAGAATGAAATTAGTAGCAAAGGTTCCATAACTCACAACCACTTACTAAATTATCTGTTATAGTAACAAAGTTTTCAGGGTAAAACTACACTGAAACACTTGCAAGTAGAGCATTAAAGTGTTTCTAGCCATGGTGCTTCACTTCCTTATAAACCTGAATCTTTAAAATTGAAAAAGGTCCATACCTCCCCTAATATTATCCTGCTTTTCAATTCACTTCTATTGCTTAGGAAATATGTCTGATTATTCAGGAATGTTAAGGAACTTAAATTTGTTAATTTTCATTTCATCATCATTCACTCAGGCCAGAAACAGCAAAATAGCAAATTCCCTTTTCCTGTCTTATTCTGCAAATTACCTTCCAAAAGAAGTACAGAAGTTATGGTAAAGTCACAACCATCATACATTTGAAAAAATAAAAAAGAAAACAGTGGCAGTCTGAAATTATCACTGCCATCATATTTCTGTGGAACTGTGAATTCTATTGGATTACTGACATAGACACCTTTGTAGAATATTTATAGATGCCTGTTATGTAAATGTCGAAAATCAACCAAAAGTTTGAGGCT
>VZTE01000895.1:500228-536944 GCA_013397775.1 Eulacestoma nigropectus | reverse complement strand
TTTTTTTTTTTTTTTGGCATGAGATATGGCAGCCAAAATATTGTAGCATGACAATAACTTTTAAGAAACATTTCTGCATCATTTTTTCGCTATGCCTAATAAACATCTGTGATCCACATGAAGAGAAGCTGGTGGTCTCAAAGGAAAAAAAAGGCTCCTGTGAATCCAAAGCCTGTCGCTGCCAGCATAAAATCAGAGTCTTTTGAGGGCCCAGTGCACACACTCCATCCACACTTAGCCGTGGCCAGGCTGGGTCAGGAGCATTTGTTTTGTTGCAAATATTCACCAGGTAGGAGATTCTCCTGCTCGAGATACAGACCCTCCACGGCCAAGGAAGGATGGCTGACACGGAATTGTTCCTCCTGCAACAGCCAGAGCCCACACCAGCGACCTTCCAGCAAAACAAGGAAACTGCCAGCCCGTGTGTCAGGGAGCTGTGTCCTGGGGGCACACGTGTAACTCAGGAGCACAGCTCTGGTGTAACCACTCGGGCTCAACGGGACTAGGGAGGAAGGCTGCATAAATATATCACATTTTAGAGCAAGCCAGACATTGCAGAACCACTGCTGTATTTATTTCCTCCTAGAGGCATTAATAATTTACCATCTTTTTTTAAAAAAAAAGCAGCACTGGAGCTGCATCACTGCATTCTGAGCAAATTCTAGGTATTCATACAGTTGTTTGTTTTCCTTTGTCTCTTAGTTCAGTCCTGCGCTTCAGCTCCACTGGCCTTTTGTAAATCCCTGAAGATAGCTAGATGGAATGAAACCCAAGGTTTTATTAAGCTACAAAAGAAAATAAATTATGCTCAAGCTCATGTGAATATTTAGAATTTTTTCCAAACACGAGGATAAATGTGCAGGACTTGTGATGAGATACAGGAAAAAACAATTCCATTAAAGGGCCACTTATGCCCAGAGAGAACATTCAGAAAGTGGATGGGAAAAAAAAATAAAGCAGATGACAATGTCAGGGCCTTAAATACTCGCTTGCCTGTCCACTAGGGACAGGACAGAGCTTTCCTGGGAAGCGCTCTCACCTTTTGCACAAATTGAAGTATTTCTGTCTCTCTCAGTCCCAGGCTATGTCCTTGTGGGTTTTCAGCTGACACAACCCTCAGGCACAAACGGCAGCCAGATGCAGTCTGGCTCCTCAGCCGGCACACGAGAAGCCTCCCCACCCCTGCTGCTCCGGGCTGAGCGTGGGGAGGGCTCCGTGCTGCCAGCCTTTGGTGGGCACTTGTGCAGGCTGCCCAAATCCTCCTCACCATGGTCCTGCTGCTCCCTGGAAAGATTCTTTGCAGTAGGAGAGGCCCCTGCCCAGAGCTAAGGATGCGTGGGAGGGCGAGAGAGGCAGAAGGACCGGTCACTGCGAGGAAGCAGCAGGGCAGGGTGCAGGAGCCAGACAACGCTGCTTTCTGTGCCAGTGCAGCCCAGGAAATGGGAATAAAATGAAGGTGGGGAGGGAGGAAACCTTAAAAGATTTTATAGTCCAGGAATGCTTTCTTAAAAGGTGCTGCTAGCAGGATCCAGTCATGAGCTTAGCAGTTATCTACACAACCTTCTGACATGAAGTAACTACCAAAGACACTGAAGGTCCCTCTTGCACCTCACCAGGCTCCCTTTTCCTTTCACCCCGCGAGGCACTAATGGAACCTCTTGTGATTAAAAGCCAGGAGATCTGGTATGTGGCTTTACAGTCCTGATGTTGCCTCTCCACTGCTTTACCAGGATTCCAGACCTTCGTGAAGAAAATGGAAAGCTCCCATTGGGCTCTACTGGGGACAGAACCAGACCCTTCCTGCCTGGCATGTGAAGGGGCCAGAGGAAATCTGTGCACCTCACTGCTCCCTCCCCACTGACTGTGGGCACGAGAGGGTGCTTGCAAGGCTGGGAACACAGCATAAAGCTTCTCCAGTGCAGACAGTGATTAAAAGTCTCAGCTGTGGAGGAGAGATTCTTCCAAACAAATCCTTTCCTGTTGTGAGATATTTATTTTTTTTCTTAGCAGACATCAGAACTCTCTCATTTGCAAATGCATGTACAAGTCTCCAGAGAGAAGTTTGAACTTATCCTTAAATTACTGAAAGTTTATTATTATTATTTTCTCATGGAAAAAGTCACGGATGTCTTGTAATCCCTCATGTTCCCATCTTTTATAATTGAATGCATCTTGACCCAGAGAAAAGCTTAGGAGCCCATTAGAATAGGAGGTGAAAAACAATTCTGAAACAATTTACAAGATGTTCTTTCCTTCCAGACTTCAATGTTATGACTCACAACTGGGTGCTGAAAGTCCCACAAGAGCAGCCAGGAATCTATACATTCAGTTGATGAAGCTTCTGGAGCAGCAATGGGATTTTTCTGCTTTTTGTAAAGTGATGCAAAATACTTTGTGTCAGCAGAGCTAATCTGCCCGGTATCTCGGTATGGGCTGCTCAGTCTGGGGTACAGACTCCGTCAGCACACATTGGTATTTCAGAATCAGAGTATCTCTATATTTTTAGGGGATGGAAAGGGAGATGGTAGAGGTTGGAAGGCAAGCGGTGTGCCAAAAAACTTTGTCTCTTCTGTAAAATGTCTTAGGTGCTTTCTTAGGGCCTCATCCAACGCCTGTTGAAACTGAGGGGAATCCCTCCAGGCCTAGGCTCTCTCCTTTACACTAATGCACACATCTTTCTCACTCACTGCAGTTGTATTCCTGGAACATCTGCGGGCAAAATGGCCGTGAGATGCTCTGACACATAAAATACATCTCTGATAGTTCTGCCATAGGAGTTTGCTTTCCTGGCTTTGACATGGCGGTGTTCAACGCCTTGGTTAAGAAAGCAGAGGAAATTCTTGCTTTCTGTCTCTTAAGAAGATTTGAGGGAGAAATTATGAAACAATGAGTGACAGGATTACAGTTAATCACCAAATGTGCTCATGTCAGTGATATTCTGTGCCTGGATGGCAAATGATTTTGCTCACTTTACCATGAAGCTACCATAAAAATACTCACAGTCCCATCAGCTGCACTGGTATCCTACAGCTATTGCATTGCTCTGGAATGTCAGGGCTGGACACACACTGCCCTGCAGAGGAGGTGCCCCCTGCCCAAATGTGTGTGGGATGGCTGGCAGCAGGTATCACGAGTGCAGATCCTTACAGAACTCAGCCAAAAACACCCAAGAACACAGGCTGTTCTACTTCAGTGTTCAAGGAACACCCTCCTCTTGGGGCAGTCCACCAACCAGAACATCATGCTAAGAAAGATTACCTCATCCTGTACACTGATTTAACAAAAAATGCATGATTTAATTATTTTGGAAATGCATGAGGGACTCATATAAGTTGGGTGGTTTGGATCTCAGCTGGTACAGTCTGTGGAAGGCCTAAATATGGGGCTACCACTGACCGGGTTCCAGTGAGTTCCAGCAGGGCCACAGCAAACATTCCTGCATTTGGTTTGGGTTTGCTGTGGCTAAAGAAGCCTGTGCAGAGGCTCAGAATTAGCATCAGAGATTATGGGTACTATGTAGGTGAGATCTTATCCTAGTGATACTACATCTTGTGGAAAATATGTAAATATATCAAGTTACAAGCACATACATAAGCATTTCACCATTACACTAGATATTCAGACAGTTGATCCCTCACAACAAACGCAAGTGATACAAGCTCTTAAAACTGCATGAAACAAGACTCTGATTTTTTTTGACAAATTAGCTTGTAAACTAACACAACAAGCTTTATCTTGTTCTTATTAGCCCACCTGTCTTTGCCCCTTTAATGTTAGACTTTAAAGAGGAAATGAGTACTTAACTGATAGTGTCTCTTCAAAGGAAATATTTGCTTCAGTTACCTTGCGTTTTTAATGAGATTGTTTAGTCACAGCTTGGCATCAGTTCAGAGTATGCACCATATCAAAGCTTTCAGGTTTTCAAAGCACAAAAACACATCAAGTAGTTTGAGCCAGCAAAAGTGAAATTCTTGGTTGGCATAAAATCATGGAGATGTTTAACTCTCGTCAGTGGAGAGACAGAATTAACAGGAGAAAGTTATTCCTTTAAATGCAATCTCTGCCATTTTCCGGGACCTGTTTACAGAAAATTCTCTGCAGTTCAGATTCAGCTGAGGAATCACCCAACCAACTGCAACTTGCTCACTTTTAGGATGAGGGTAGGAGCTGCTGACGTGGCCTCAGCACACCAAAGAGCCTTAATTTACTATTATGTCAAGCTAGCGAACACTTAATAATAACGCACCCTTGAGGCTGGGTGGCCTCTTTTGTTAAAGGGGACCGTAAAAGACACTGTATTTTTATTTGCTCTTTGTTTTCTTATAGGCCCCAAATCAAACATTTCTATTTGTATGGCTCTGACTCAGCACACAGTACATGCATCTTTTACAAGCAGGGCATCTATTGTACACAAAGACAAAAGCCCTGAGAACATTTGCTGACTTAAACCAAAAGTACAACTCCAACCACCACCTCAAACCCTCTCACAGCGCACATGTAAGCAGGTGACCTGCAGCCGAAATGTGAAGTCTTGCACTCAAACTTTTTTTTTTTTTTTTAAATGAAACCACTCATGAATATTTTACATCAATACCCACGTTCAAAACACATTTCTTCTTAGTTTTGCACCTTCAGTAAACACCAGTATGGTTTTATAAGGCAAATGACAAAAATTACTGGAAGCTTTACAAAATGACAAAAGCAGCCCCCTGCCTTTACACCTCGCCGTTCAAAGAACAAAAGCTACAGCAGCAGCTGAAGAGGGGACCCTCCCTAGTATGAAAAGTTTTCAGTTTTTTTATCCAACTTTTGTATACAGTTTCTGTGGCAAACATACACACACGTCCAAGAGCCACCCCCAGCCTCAGTTCCTCTGGAACAAAACTCAGCAATGTCCTTCCTTCACTATTGGATGGGCTCATTCATCTCAATGGGGTGTGGAACATCTGATTTATCTTGTTCTCTATGCAGTAAATAATCAAGTCTTGCCATCAAATCTTGTTAAGCCACTGTCACATTTACCACTGAACTTTGTTGACTCACTATATCAATAAAAGATACTGTTCCTCTTGCAAGTGGAGTGCCTCACTCCATCTGTGACAGCAGACAACCCCAAAGGTCTTAGAGAAAAATAAAAAGCAAACATAAAAGGTACAGAAAATGTTTTGCACTGATTTAAAAATGCAGGCTCAGATTTCTAATTCATTTTGTGGTAATTTAGGCAGCACTGTTAACTTCCAAAGCCAGCTCTTAGAAGCACTTGTGTGTGTGTAGCCTCAGGAGGATCTTAGCCTTATGTGTTGTAAAGAACTCCTTCAGGCAAACAGAAGTATTTCATTTTCAGGCTGAAATTCCAGAATACAGTCCACAGAAGAGGAGTTAAGATCTCCCAGGGAAGCCAACCAATGCAACTGCCTTACTTACTATGATTCATTACTGCTGAATTATTCACTCTGCGACAGAGCCCAAGGACCCCAGCCCTATGCCAGAGCTCATTCTGCTGGGGGCTGTACAAACACATGAGCAAGAGCCTTTATCCTGAGCAGTTCACCATCTGATGGTTAGTTAGTAAAATCACTCAGCCACAGACACCGCTGTGTCATCTTCCTCAACCATAAACTCACCTTCTAACTCTCTCTAACAGTGCTACCCCATGTAACAACTAAAATAAGTGACTTCTGGATTGCAGTCTGGGGAAAGAGAAAATTAAAGCCTTGCCAAGTCACCCAACCCCAAATGTCTGTACACCTGTAAGCACAAAAGAGGTATTACCTCAAAAAGCACTTCCATAGTCGCTTCCATGGTCACTTCCATAGACCAGCTCTTGCAAAATCCTATTTCCTGTCTGTCCTTGGGCTGCTCTCCTTTTTGAAACACAGTTAAATTAGCAGCAAGTGGCGTGATAAAGGGCAGGAGACAGCAGGCATTACTCAGGCCTCTAACTCTTGGTGACATTCTTAATGATACATCAGATGGTTATAATTCTTCTTAAGGCTCTGTTCACATTAAATCATTCAGCAATCTCATTTTTGCAGTGCTGCTGCATTTCTGGTAACACTAAATTCACTTCAGTCCTCCCCCTGTCAGACCACAGCACACTACTAATTACATTTATTTGAACTTTTTTGAAAATACTTTCTTACCAGATAACTCATCTCTTCAGCTTGAAAAATTGTTTTCAACCCTCAACAACACTTTTATCTCTACATTGAAGAGTTTATTCTACTGGTTTGCTATGCAAGCAGATTTAGAACTAAAAAAATTTTTAAAAGCAGCCACATTTCCTAAAGTTTTGATCTGTTTTTAAATGTATCTCCATAGCTGCCAGTCCACAAAGAGGAAAAAAAGGTTACCCATGGCAAATATTCAGCAAAAGTGTGTGCACTCTGAAGTATTCAAAGGAGACAGAGACTGAGGTCTCCCACCAGCCAAAGCTGAGACAGAAACTTTCAGATTTTTTTCCTTTAGCAACTTCCAAATCCCTGGTTTGTTATTTCTCATGTGGGGTGCACTGCACATTCCATTCACTCCAGTTTCCTCCCTCCTCTCTATCTACTTTCCATAGCATTTCTATTCACTTTCTGGTCTTCATTTTCTCCAGCCTCACTTTCCAGTTTTCATTTTCCTTTCCCACAGACTCCTTCTCATCCTTCAGAATACTCTGTCTATTTGGGTTTCTTTCCTTTTTATAACCACAGAGTCCTTCCTTCACTGTCCCTGCCCACGTTAGGAACTCTACGTGGTCAACCTGGCACAGGAGCCCTGGGAGATCCAAGCACCTTCCAAAGGGAAGAGGTGACAGCGTTTTGGTGACTCTTCAGCTGACCGAGCTTGAGTGTGTCACTCCAGACATGAGCTGACAGTGCTTGAATTGGCTTCCCACTTTCTCAGCAGGCCACTTTCCCTCTGCACTGGTAGGCCTCCTGCAAAGCTGAAATCTGCATCTTTTAGGCTTGTATAGACTGCAAAACCTCAAATATTTTCTGTGGGATAGAGCCCTAACTAAGGGCTCTATTCACCAGAAATGCGATGCCATGGACTTCCACAACCCAGCATGAAGGAAGACTGCACTTGATAAATGTGTGTTTATCATAGCTGCAGAACTCAGCTCTGCTTTTCCAACCTCCTTTTCCCTTAAGATTAGGAAGATAAAGGTCACACTTTAAAAAGACAGGGCTTTAAAGCTATTTTTTAAGTGCTAGCAGCTAAACTCTTCATGTGAAAAGATCCCTTCCTTTTCTATTAAATTAGGCTGCATTAAATCAACATATTCTTTAAAGAACTGGTACATTACTGACAATGGCTTGAGAACTATTTAGTTACATTGATACACAGAGGGTAAAAGAAAACCTCTGCTACTGAAAAAGGGAGCCCCAAAATACTGAACTGGAAATTCCAACGTGGGTATGCATTCAGATCATATTCCAACCAAAATTCCTGTACTAATTAGAGATTGATTTTTACAAGGCTTCAAATCCTCTGTGCCTCAGGGCTAGGTTACAGAACCACCAGTTTTCTCTCTCTTACTCTTTAGACAAGGATTCCTTTTCTGCTCAAATCAATACAAGGAATCTGTTGCACTCCAGCCAACTCTACACCTTTCAAATACACAATCACACTCCACTTTAAAGATACACAAAAGTTCTCACCAGCACCTTTTTCGTTTCAGCAAAGGCAGCACTTTGGAGTGGAGAGGCAAAGCCATCCTCAGCCTTGGGGGATGGAGCAGAACTTGTGTGCTGCCCACTCTGTACCTGACAGGAGGATTTGGCTTACTTTCACCATCTATGCTGCCCCTTTTACTAACACAAGGTGTGTTTCTCCTCAACATGCAAAATATGCTCAAAGATTTCCTTATTCTTTACTTATTCCAAGATCTCAAAGAGCAAAAAACGCTACCATTAGGCGAGAGGTGAATTTTTGGTTTCTTAAGGGAATATTTACACAGTTAGAATGCCATCCTAATCTGCTATCACTCTTTGTTCCACTGGATCTTTCCTGACTTTTCAGGCAAGGAATACACGGCCAGTAACTCTGTTCTCCTGACTGTGCCTCGGGCCCTGGCAAAGAGCAGCTGAGAAGAAAGATGTTTTACATATTTGTGATTAAAAGATAACCGATAACCAGGATCCAGATGTTGGTCCCCGCTGGCCAGCGCACAGTGCAATTATTATTCCATTTATAGAAAGAGATGTTGTCCTGCCTTTTCCAGCCAACCAAAAGGTCTTCCATAAAATGCTCAAATACTCTGAAGAGAGGCATTCAAAACAAGGAATGAAGAGGGAACGAACCATATTTGCTCCACAATTATTGCATTATAAAAACGTAACATGGCCTCAGCCCCAGAGCACCATCCATTCCCACAAACTCCCCAGGCTCACCGTGTCAGGGTGAGCCGGGATTTCCCTCTGCGACTCAGCACTGGTTCCCACACGGGTGCCTGTGGACAGCACTGCAGCACCCAAGCGAAAAGCAAGCAAGATGTGGGCTAGAAGAGAGGTGAGAGCAGCCCCTTCACACCCACAGCCCAGGGCGGCTTCTAAAGAGGTCAGTGGGAACAGGCACGAATTGTTTAAGCCAAATGAAGTCCAATAGTGTTATTAAAGCTCTTCTCTCTCTGAGCCTGACCTTGGAAAAACTTCTGAATTTGTTCAAAGAACTGAATTGTATCCTAATTCCCTGTGCTCCTGACAAAGAGCAATCCAGCCAAAGCATAGGCTCTCTCTCGGGGATTTTTGGTTGGTGAGACTCTGGGCTGGAGGAAAGGGAGGGAATAAAAGTAAGTAAGACTGAAAGGCAGAAGTTTCTCAAAACAGTGACTGTATAAAAACTATAGTTACAGACTGAAGAATGGCCCACAGCTTTAACAAACGTATTACAGTAATTTTAATTGTTTGACATCTGGCTGACTATAATATTTTCATTATTTATCTTAATAAATTGTCAGCTTAGGAAGTCCAGTCACAAATTATACCAGTAAGCAATACATTTTGGCTAAAAGCATCCACCATTCCATAAGGGAAAAACATGTTAGAGAGGTTAGAAATTTCTTGAGAAATTCTGACAATCACTACAAATGAGAGCCTGTGAAGTGTATAACTTTACACCAAGTACTCAGACTCTGCATGCCAATACATTATTAATCTTATTTTTCAGCTGTGGACAGGAAAATGTATAAACTGTTAATCCATTATATACAGCCTTTTCCCTTGGGTATTTCTAAACAATGGAAAAACAGAACTTACTGAAGTTTAAAAATAACTTTTTGTGTACCAGCATTTCAGTTTACTTTGAAAATATGCTTCTTGCAGCCATAGAAGCACTATGTATGGAGTGGTCATTTGGTTACTTACTGTCTTAAAAAGTAATAAAGATGAAGTTTTTTGGTTCCTATTAACATCACAGTTTTATAATTATACTCTGCATGCCATTTCAAGAATTAGTGGAACTTGACACAAATGTGATTTCTTCCAATTCTTTTGCATTTTCTCCCTTCTCTGTCAACAGTTTCTTATTTCCTAAAATGTACAATATGTAGCAATTTCTGCCTTGATTAAATAATCTGATTTTAATTTTCTCCTCCTATTATAAACACTGCTTGTTCCCATATAACATCAACATCATTTATATGACAGAAAAATATTTACAGTCAGATCATTCAAACAAAACCTCAAAATTAATAAAGACAGCTACCCATCAAGCTGTTCCTCCTTAAAGAGTTTTTCTTCCATAAAGACTCAAATCAGACTGAATCCTTAAGGACTGCACAGATCCACCAAACTTCAGGTAATTATCAAGTTCCTGGTCCCAAGCTATCACAGATTTTAAAAGAGAACATTTCCAGGAGTTTTGCATGGCCCAAACTCGTATTTTTACGACACCGCTCTTAGAAACAATGGCACTATTTTGCCTTAAGATTTTGCACACAACCAAACAAACACACATTACCCCTGAGGCAGACCCCAGACAAATTAAAGTCAGTGCTTGAAATCTGATGAAATAACAATAAAACAAACAAACAAACAAAAAAACTCCCCAGAGCTCACTCGTGTACTGTGTCAGGAAGCATTTACAGCAGTGACTCTACACACCCCACCACAAAATAAATTCCTACCCAATTACGTTTGCTTTGGCCTCTGTTAATTTAATGCAATTTCAGTCGGATCTTGGTGGTTTCAGCTTTGTCAGCTCTATCAGGCTTCCACAGCAGGGCAGGAAACCAGGTTGATTTGGATGAGCTGCACAGGAGCAGGACAGGGAAAACACTGGCTGCCGACCCTTCATCCCTTCCACTGTCCCAGAGTGCTTCCCACATGCACATTGCAGGAGCAAAACTGTCCCAGCCCAGAGAAAACCCTCAGCCAAGCAGTATGTGTGATACAGAAAGACTGGAGGGAAAAAGGCAAGGATGTTACCCTTCCATTGTTTCAATTAAAAAATTAAAGAAAAGGAATAAAGAAACATAAAAGGACAGAAATTATTATCCACATCACAGTTCTCTAACGGAGCAGAAGCTTCTGGTACTGCAAAAATATCCCAGAAATTATAGTTTAAGAAATAAAGCTCATTCATTAACTCATTTCCTAAAGGCAGTATTTTCGGAATATCTCCCCTTTTCCCCTTTCACTAATATGACATTATATAACTACTTTATTACTGGTTTTATTTAAGACTTAGAAAGTGGAGTTCTGGACAGCAATGCACTCACCATTAGCTAATTTAATGGCAAACTGTTCCAAGAATTGTAATTGAATTTCAGCCATTTTCCAAATTTGCTGCTTTGTTATTGTCTGCATTTGAAGAATTAAAATTTTACAAATTATTCTAAAAATATTAATATGAACAATTATGAAATATTCCTTAATTTTAAATATGGATTTTTTTTAATTTTGTTTTTTAACTCAGAAAGCTCATCCAGATATCCAACCCATTTTATTTTAATGGCGAATTACGAAATAGCTCTAAGGTCTCTACAATAAACAGAATAGTTCAAAACATCAGAAGGAAAAATTTAATCATTTAAAAATAGACGCCGTAAGTAGCACTTCTATTAAAAATTACAACTCGGTTGCCTACACAAGACTTCTAAAAGAACGTCACAAACTACTATAACTCTCAGTTTTGTCTATTAAAAAGTTACATTGCCGGTCTCAAAAACGCTCTGTTTAAAAGAGGGAAATAAATAGTCTGTGATTTTGTTACAAAGCACCAGCAAGTCTTACATTACATACACAACCGAGTAGCTGCAGTGTTTATAGAAGGACAGTCATTTAAACCTCCACTGAAAGTTCTTAAATCTTTGCTGCTGACAGTTCAGAAGACAAGGAGGAAAAGGCTTTTTCCAGAATCTGCTGTTTTAAGAAAGTAAGACATTCCGTTTTTGCTAAAACACTGCCTGAGTTTGTGTAGAAATATTTACGATTACCAACAGAAAACATGCAACAAAAGGTGGGGATGATTATGGAAACAGAAAATTAATTCAGAAACGGCCTTCTCAGCCAGGTATCATTAGCTTCTGTTTCTGATTTCATACTCCCTAAAGAAACATTCCATTTCCTAAATAAAAACAACACTGGGCTTCAGGATACACCAAGAACACTGGAACGTGAAAAAAATTAGTTGCCCAAGATTCCACTAAATTGCTAAAAGTACAGTAATTTGTACTCTCCCGAGGATTCCACCTCTTTTTATCTTTCAGTGTACGTGTTGCTGCACAGAGAACAATCACCTATCAGCTTCTCACGCTTAGCTGCACAGACAGCTCCTCCTTCCCTGGAGCTCCTGTTTTACTCAAACCCGTAAGGAGCAGCCGTGTTCCAGTTCCAGCCTGGCACTGCCCAGTGCCCACCACCTCCTTTGTGTCCCAGAGCACTTCCACCCTCTGCAGACACTGCACTGCAGCAGCTCGCTCCGACACCTGAGCCAGGCGTGTGCTCCGGGACGGAGGCAGGGAGGTACCAGCAGGGTGAGGATGCTCCGGGACGGAGGGAGGGAGGTACCAGCAGGGTGAGGATGCTCCGGGACAGAGGCAGGGAGGTACCAGCAGGGTGAGGATGCTCCGGGACGGAGGGAGGGAGGTACCAGCAGGGTGAGGATGCTCCGGGACGGAGGCAGGGAGGTACCAGCAGGGTGAGGATGCTCCAGGATGGAGGCAGGGAGGTACCAGCAGGGTAAGGATGCTCCAGGACGGAGGGAGGGAGGTACCAGCAGGGTAAGGATGCTCCAGGATGGAGGCAGGGAGGTACCAGCAGGGTGAGGATGCTCCTGGACCGAGGGAGGGAGGTGCCAGCAGGGTGAGGATGCTCCGGGACAGAGGGAGGTGCCTGCGGGGTGTGACCCCCGCATTCAGGGTCACCCGTGACAGCCACAGGACCAGGGCACTGTCGGTGGGTGACACAGGGGAGCTCACACCCAGCTCTGACTCCCCGGGTTCTGCCTCACCCCACAGCCCCTTTCCTTCCTCCTCCTCCCTGACCCGCTCCTGCTCTCTGCTTTCTGAAGGTTATCTGAACACAGGGATCATCATCTAGGGATTTTTTTCCCCCCAAATAATCAGTATTTTTAAACTGCAGATTATCTGCAGTGCAGCTGATGTGCATGGAAACTGACATGCTGTTGTTTAAAATCCCTTTTTCAATAAGATGCATTAGCAAACAAATGTCTATTCATGTAAGGAAATGATGATCATTCTTCTTTTGGACATAAACCCAGTATTTTATCAAATATAGTTTCATTTAAATCTTACTAATGCTGGATGATTGTGAAAAAATTGTGGGGTTTTTTAAGCCTTGGAGATTTACATCCTTTTAAAACCATTTTGCTTTAAATCTCAGGCCTGGCATAGAACAAATTTCTACTCGGTTACAAAAGGTATCAGTTTACCAATTCATCTTCTGGGTACAATAATTTCAAGACAAAATTAGTTTTACTTAATGTAAAGGCTCAAATTACTTTAAAAGACAAGAAAAGGGACATACTCCCCAGCCTTGTGCAATCTTTTTTCGTGTGAGTTAACTTTCTTCTTAAACCGGTTTCTTACTAAACACGACACCGACATTTTGCATCTCTCCAAACATTACTTTGTTATGAAGCACATAAGAACTTCACCAAACCAGACACAGTTACAAAATGCTGCCTTTTCTTAGTGACATTTCCTTAAAGCGATAATTTTTCATGGCATGCTCTTAAAAAGCAATCGTATAATCTAGAAAATATGCCATATTTGCAAACTCTCTCGCTCCACTTGCTTCATGGAAAGGAAAAGAGCCCTATTTTCCACCAGTGGCTGTGGTTTCCATGTCACTGAGGGGCACAGAGCTTGGCTGTACACCCAGCCCGCTGAGTCATCAGAACTGGACTTGGCTGCAGAATGCCACTTTTTGTTAGATCCACATGTGATTGACACAGACCAACAATCTTGGGTACAGGGCTCATGCTAATCAGCCACATACATAAACAAGAGCACTCAACCCACACAAGTTTATCCAATCTGCATGGCCCAGAAAATAGCTTTTCAGATCCAGAATGTTGATTTTTAGGACTACTAACTATTTCTTCTCTGGTTTGTTTTTTTTTTTTTTTTCCTCACAGTGGCTCAAGAGCCACGTTTATTTCCCTGCCATGAAACACCAAGGAAGTTTTCATTTAACAAACCCATCTTCTTTTAATACCCAGACTCAGCACCATTTGATCAAGGAGGCTTTGCTCCCCAAAGCAGCTAAGACACCAGCAGCCTTCTTCCACTCCGCTGCAGATGACTCTAATTCTGACAGAAAAGCAGTTCTGTGGCATCTCATCAGCAATGTGTAAATGCCTGAAGTTACCTAAGACCGCACAGCAAATCTTTGAAAATCTGTCTGTTGTTCATTTCCTGAACTACTTCTGAATTTGAACAGTGGTGAAAGCATCAATGTGTCAGCTGAAAGGTCAATGCCTCATCAAAAGGAAAAGCATTTGTCACACTGAGGTGGATCATCAAAAGCAGCACTTTGCTCCTGTTTTATCCAGAAAATGTTATCTCCTAAATCAGCATTGTTACACATTCTAACTCAGTAAGTGAAAGAAAATCAGCTAATCTTGAATAGAAAGAAGAGATACGTATCACCAAGCACATTAAAAAGTTAGAGATCTTTTCAACACAGTAAGTTGTGGTAGTCTGCAGAGCTTCTCCAGTATTTTATAATGATTTAGGACATGGTTAAGAGGTATCCACTCCTGCAGCTACCAAAAATTTTTCAAATAGTGTTCATGTTCCAAAGGAAGGGAATCAGCAAATTGAGTGTCATGAAGGAATAGTTTGCACAGAAGCATTGAAGCAAGTCTGAGCCAGAAAGCTTGACTGAACTCTCAGCTCTAGTTAAACTATGCCAGAAATAAATGGGAATAAACAAACAGATTACGAAAAGAAGGCAGAAGAAAGTAGTAAGAGTCGTTAACGTAATCTTCACTTGAGGAATGGGACAAATGTAAACTGAAAGGGTCTCTGTGTGTAACAGAGACTATAAAAGGAAGACTGTTTGGTACTAAAACAGTTTTGTGTGGCCTTCCCACACAAAAAAAATCCCAGTAGCCATCCAAAAACTTTACACCTGGCCTGTGAACAGGTCCAACGAAGAGAAATAAAGAAACCCCTAAACCTCTCCTTGAGCTTGGAAACTGGGGCCTTTAGAGTTGCTAACTTCGCAGGAAAACTGAACAATGATAGAAAGATCAGAGCAAACACAAGTTTCCCTGCCAGACTCTCAGCCATGGCCTCAGGAACTCAGCCTTTGCCATGGGATAGGAGATTGCTGTGGCAGCACAGTCGCCTCCTTTCACAGCTTGAGCCCAGGAACCGCAAGGGCCCTGCAGAGGGGGAAACCTCAAACTGGCAGTGTCTAATTTGGTTTTGTTTATGTTCCTATGTTCCCTATTGATCTACACAGGGCTTAGAATCAAAAGCAAAGACCAGTAATGCCCCTCCCCTCCCCCCATCCTCCTCAGTACAAACTGCGGAGGCAAAATAACCTCAGAATAATTCTTCCTGCACCAAATCAGAAGAGACAATCAGATCCAGCAGCCAGCACTGCTGGAAGTGGCCCCAAAGTCCACTTGTTACAAGGCTCTGCACAGAGATCAGTGTGTGTTTCAGTTTGGTGCTGCAGGCTGGGACCTCTGTCACTCACAGCAGAGGGACTTTTAGTCTTTGGAATAAAGTGGAACAGGCAGCATCCATGAAGGCAGTGCTTCAGTCCCATGATGAGGTGAAACAGGTTCTCAGCAGAACGAATGCAATGGGGAGGACAGAGAGCAGAAGAAAAACAATGTTGAAAATAATCCTTTGGGAACAGTTTAACCCTCAAGTGACTACTACCAGAATCCCTAATTAACAGATACACTGACTCCAAAACAAGACACGGATGTCTATCCCTTAACAAGGACAGGGACTGAATATCTTGGACATGCCACATGAGAAATATCTGACAGTCACTGAGACACGCCCCAGTAGAGAAGCCTGCACAAGCTCCTCAGGAGCAAACACACCATATCTGCACAATAAGACACAATCCTGCACTCACCACATCGTCTCATTTTTTCCACATATCTTAGACCCTTAACAGCTTTCTGTAAATTCCAATACAGAAGGCACAGCACATCCAGCGGTTAGAAAAGCCCCTTTGTATTTGCTCAAAAGGAAAACAAGCCAGGTAAGAAAGGCAAACCAAAATATCCTGCTTGCTGGTTTGCCATTAGGCACTCGTGGGACTACCCCGTGTCTGTGACCAGGCAGTGCGTCCACCAAAAAACGCATGACGTTTTGGAAACTCTTTCCTTTCTAAATAAGGATACTGCAGATTTCAATGCTGCCAGCTTAATTTACAGGATACAGGTGTTAGTTATTCTTCGAAACAAGAGCCCTTCATACACAGGGTACCCTGCCGTGTTTCAGCTTACAGAGAAATCAGACTAAGAAATCTTCCTAGTGGTACAGATCACACTGCCTTCACGGAGCTCCTGGAAGGCCGTATTCCTTCTCTTGTCACTTAGGAAGAACTTAATTCGTCACTGAGCAAAACACCAGCAGCAGAGAATGTGTTTTTCAGGCACAGGGTACGTGCATCTCCAGCCAGCACGTCCCTACGCACCAAGGTAGGGCCATCATTAACAGACGATGCCCAGTACGGGCACGTGAACCAGGACACCTCACACTACGGAATAACAAACGGACTTTAGCCCCTTCAGAAAAGAGAGCAATGGAATACCAGAACAATTTAACAAGTCCATGGTTTGCTGCCTGTGGGTATCCAAGGTCCATGAAAGCATGGACGCATGATGCTGCAGCCTTGCTCCAAGTCAAGGCTCAGCACTAGCCTGAGCTGTACACAGAGCTTCTGAAAGTAATTCTCCTCCCCCAGTTCCATGTCGTATATTCAGGATTCAGAGGCACTGATTTATAGTATCCTAATCTTTTCTATTTGTTCTTTTTCCATTAAAGTTTGTTCTCAATGCTAACAGCCATTTATTTTGAAGATAGTGGCAATGTAGGGTAGCTTGCACAGTGCATGGGCTGGCATGACCAATTCCCATGCTTTCAGCACTGCCAGGAACAAGTGCCATGGCTAAATTGCCAGGAGAGATCTCTGTCAGTAGCTGGAAAAACCTACCACACACAGCTACTCTCCAATAAAAGATCAAGGCAGCAATCAAAGAAGGACTGCATCACTTCACTGCAGCAACAGCCTTTTCCATAACTGATGTTTCATCCATACCTTCAAAGGACACTCTCAAATCATGAATTTTATTGTACTGCAAAATACTTGCCTTGCTCATTCCTAAAAGTTAGAAGCGAAAAGAAAGAATAAAACAGACCAATGACTTTGGAATTACATCCTGACTTCAAAGGAGCGTTTGTATGGTGGTAGCTTCTGTAGCAGCAAGAAAACTACGAACAGCAGGAGGCTGGGAAGACAGATAATTCTGGTGACAGACTGCAGAGTAAACAAATAAAAATTAAGCAAATCTATTTTTCATGTTTCTTTAAACCAAAGATTCCTCTTTTCTTGTTGTCGCCTCTATGAAGGATTAATCATAACAGAAATTGTCCGCTGTCATTGAAGTAAGGAAATAATAGAAGTGAGAGGACATCCAAGAGAAACAGAGGCCATCAGCATTTTAATAGAGCTTTAAAAATTCTATGAGGAAAAAAGTACTGGTTGATAACATATGGTTTCACTTCAGAGATTCAAATATTGGCATTAAAACCAAGAAAGTAGAGGAAGTATGTCCTATAACATGGAGTATTTTTGTTGGAATAGTCAGTAATAGATGGCAAGTGGCATAAGCTTCAATAGTACTGCCACAGCAAGAATCTCTTCTTTACCTATGCAAGGCAATGCACAGAGGCTGAGGGCGGTAAAAGAAGCACCCAGTTGTTTGAGCAGTGTTTGATTCAAGCTAAGTCACCAATAAAAAACCCCCAGATTTTTCTATACATCCGTTGTCTGGGTGATGTTTCTCTGAGACCTAATCTACTATCTTGGTGGACAAAAACAAGCTTTTACTACTGTTAGCTCTGCAAAACCAATATAACCATGGCTGAGCGAGCTGGAATTTTTATTACTGGCAATGAAGTAAAATTCAGACAGAAAACAGCTTGATTGTCAAACCCAAATGTGTGAGTCAGAAATACTGGCTGTTAGAAAAATCACCTTTTGACTTGTAAACTAAGCAAAGTTTTATCAGAAAGAGATGGACAGAGAACAAGTGCAGAATCTCCTGCTGTCATTTTCACAGTTACTTCTGGAAACAGTTCTGCTGGAGGGCTACAACCCTCTGCCCTCTTCCCTTTCTGCTAGCCCTCATCCGCCACCCACACTGCAGGAGCAAGCTTGCTGAGTGCTGCAGAGCTCCGAGTATTCCTCAGGTATGCCAAAATCATACTGGAATACTCGGAGAGGTATGAGGTGTAGAAGAAAAGGTGCAGCTTCCTGGGCTCTGCCACTGCCCCACTGAGAGACAGACTTTCCTATCCTCACAAGAGCAAAAAGTGCAAGCCTAGAAAATCCCCTTACAGTCTTGCTGTCCTCCTGTAAGATCCCTGCACACTGAACTCCCCAACCCTTGGGATTTAGTCTGCTCCTGACAGGAACTGGAGTCCGTACTGCAGGGCTGGGGACCCGCTGCGCCATGCTCTGCCACGGGCAGTCCTCGGTCAGGCTGAGCTGAACAAAAAGGGCAGCCTTGGGCTCCTTCCTCATCTCGTTAAAGGCTTGATCCCCCCAGCTTTTTGTGAGGGGACCTACAGAGCAGCATGCAGGGTGGTGAGTATCAAAGGTAGCTCTGACTGAGTTCGCTCGAGGACTGGAAGCGCTGGAGCTGCACCACCACAGCACCCTGCACACATCAGCGTTGGTGCTCTCACAGCTCTCCTACTGCTGCTGCCCGGGCTGGCCTGGCCATTCTAAACTAATTCATGTTTTCCTGGGCATTACTGCTCCACCTCTGCCCTCTAGATACACCGAGAGATTTCTTTACTGGTTCAGATGAAGAAGAATCGAATTGGAAAAAGCAAATCCCATGAATACAATCCTCTGCACCTGGATGTGAGGTAAGTCTCTCCTGCCTCCCTAAAAACAAAAGAAATTTGCCTCTTGGTCCATATTAAAACCTCCCTCTATATCCAGGAAACAGTTTTTTAATCTCTGCACAGCATAAGATTGAGCCAAGAACGTGAGTTACATGACAATCTTTTACGTATCTGACTTAATCCCAATTTAATCATTTAAATCCTAAATAAATAACCTTTTTTTCCCAGGGCATTGAGCCACTCTAAGGTCAGCATTCTGTTCCAGGGAGAGCTGCCAGCCCCCTTACCCATCCTTTAGGGACTCCTGTCTCAGAATATATGTGGACACTGCCCATTCCAGCAGGGAAGAAAAAATTGTCATGAGGAGATGAAGTCCCAGTTTAGACCACATTGCTTGAGACCATGCTTTTGGATATCTTCCTATAAAGACACACTTCAGGCGATTCCAGCACTTGCCTTAGGATCCAAGATCTTATCAAAGAAACCTTAAGTTTTTTAATTTTTAATTATTGTTTATTTTCTAACTACCAGACCTAGCAGCTCAAGTACTGAGGCTACCCTGGGATTCAGCAGTGCCAGCGCTCCCAACCCACATCCAGTGGCCAGCAGAGCCCCCAAAGAGGAGGGCAGAGGCAGGAAGGAAGCACAGACTGTTCCAGCCAGCACCAGACAGGAGCACTGGGAATGCTGTGGTTAACTGGTTGCCTGGTTTTGTTTCTGAAGGAATATTAGCCAGGGATTTTTTTGTTGAGATTTTTTTCCCCCATCAGTTGATAACTTCAGTTTGATGGCCTTGTTGTTAATTTCCTTTTTTTACTGTACATATCTGGGACACTGGATACCAGTGCTATCATTAATTGTATCAGCAGACAAACAAATCATCTATTTCTGAACTAAATTACTTCTAATTGCACATGCAACTCTTGCACTCTCCTTATGCATAAAAGAGTTTATGTCTTTTTTTAAAAAGTGCATGTCATTAACAGGGAGTGAATTGACGGAGAGTTCACTTCCTGGCATCATCATTGCTAGTTTGATTTTATTTGTACATTTCTGTGTAAGCACTGAAGTGTACAACAGCCCTATAAACAGACAGGAAAATATGATCCCTGTCCCAGTGAGTTTGCATTCCAAGATGGGATTTTTTGTTAGCACTAATTCTTTCCACTTTCTTGGACTGAATATCAAAAACAATTACAAAGATTTGTACGAATGATGTGTGCTGCTGCCTGCTAACACAAATAAGATGTATCATTACTTGGGCTTTTTCCTAAACCCATTTTTCCAGAGTATCACCCTCGCCTCTCTGCCCTCCCCAGCAACACACTTGGAACACAGGTAACCCAAATGAGCCTAATACACTGAACTCAGGTAACCCAAATGAGCCTAATACACTGAACCCAAATGAGCCTAATACACTGAACTCCCAAGCACAGCCAGTCACTGCTGAACATTAGCAATGGCATTTGAAATGCTCAGACTATTGGAATGAGAAACAGTTTTTAGATATTTTATATATGTTTCCACTTTTTTTTTTTTTTTAAATATCACATTGATTAAGCTTTTGAGTAGCTAAAGTTGCTTCAGCAAGATTTGGTATCATTTGTATCCAGGAGAAAAAAAACAACCAAACAACAACAACAACAAAACAAAAAAAAACACACATAGAAAAATAACCACAGCTCAAGTCACAGAAAAAAAAACTCCTATAATTTAGACAAAGCTAACTAGCTAAATGAGAATTTTTAATCTAAAAACCATGTGTAGTCCTTGCACCACAGTTGCTTATCTGTCACAAAGCAGACAAGCAACACCACGGCCTTGACTGACCATTATACATCATTCAAAGTTAACATTTTTCTATTTGACCATCTTATCTTCCTTTATCTCCCTGCCTGAGTGAGGAGACCCTCGAGCCACTAAGTAAAATACCATTCTAGATCCCAAAAGTCTTTGCCAAGGCACAATGTGATCAGTCTCAAGGATTTTTGGAAGAGGAATCTGTTGGGTTTAAAACGACAGCTGGAAATACTGAAGGCCTTTCCCAGACAACTCTCTTTGCTTATCCATGCTAGATTTGCTGCTGCTGTCTAAGTTTCTTTGGGGTAATTTCTAATTCTATGATGCTAACCTTTGCTGGGAAAGGATTGTAAAGTTTAGAAAGACCTACTTAATAGCCCTAAAACCTGCTATTTTACTGAGAGCAGTTAGAATCAAGAAACTGCTTCCTTTAAAGAGAGGGGTATTTCAAAAAGTGAGGAAGTGCTGACCAAAAGATGTAACCTCCCAGTGTGAAACATCATGTGAGTGATGTGAGAACAGGCAAGGGACTCCTGATCCCAGGGCATTTGAGGACAGTGTGGACCACAAAGACTGAGCTTGCTTAGTTTCTGGTTGGAGGGTGTTTACCCTGAAAATGCCAGCAAATGCATGGTCTGTGGAATAACATTGTCATGAGCTTCAAAATTTTAATAGCCTAATGTTTATAGAGGGCGACACATTTTGGAAGGATGCTATAAAAAAGGCGAAGAAAGTTTAAAGAACAAAAAATAAAGCAGGCACAGTAATGAGAGTTTAGGTTTATTTTCCACGGACTGAACCGGAAGATGATGAAGTGTAAAAGAAACAACTGCTGAGGTTCAACAGAGCTTCCCCACAACACACAAACCTATCCCCAGCCTACCTAAAAATACTGCACCAATACAGGCTAGCACACTTTTGTGCTAAGCCCAACTTCACAGACTTTTTTTTCTTTTTTTTTTTTTGCAAAATCACAAATTGGCTTGAATTGGTTCATTTTAGTGTATTTTTTCTGTCATATCTGCACTTGGCTGTTTGTTATATTAATGAAGGCCATTGCCATTCCAGTCACCCTCATTATAGGTGACTTCAAACAGGCTATAAAGTCTTGCCTGGCACCAGATTCTCCACATCTGCAGGGCTCACTCAGCTGTGCTCTACTATGCCCATAACTGGATGTGGCACCAGGAGTCCTCACTAGGCTAAGGCAGCATGGATTACCACCTGGATTTTGGTTGTGATGTATCAGATAGGTAAAGAGTAGCCAAAAGCAGCTAAAAACAAACCAGTTCAAACAGCCTTTCCATTAACACTACGGGCTTCATGCATCAGCGTGGCTCCACAATGTGGGTACAGACACAGGAGCAAGAGGCTTCAGCTCCGAGTCCTGCACATGGCTCTGTGTCATCACTCAAACGAAATATCACCCCACCCTCAATGCAAGCAAGTTGAGAGTCAGGTCTCTCAGTCTACTCACACTACTCAAAAGAAGAAAAATAGGACCAGTTTGTGGCCTCAAATCTGAGCAGGGAGCTCCTGGGTGAAACTCCATAAGCAAAACAGCACTCGTGGGCCACCCTTCAGTAATGGTCCCCAACTCAGCATGTGCAAGAAAGAATGGATATTAAACATATAAAATAACAATTAATTACATTAGAGACACAATGAACATGATCCCAGGAATCATGGCAGTTGTTGGAAGTGTATCTGGAGGAAAAGTAACAATTTCTTTCACTCAGTCCTTGTCAAAAGGAAAGCTGTCACCAAACCAGCTTGAGCTTCAATACTTTGGGAAGACATGGTAAAATTCCTAGTAAGGAGAAAAACCAATTTCCATTTCAGATCAAAGTTCAGTTTGATCACAACTATTCCTGCAGATATTCCCGTCACACAGCAAGTATCTGAACTGACGTGGTTACAAAAATAGATGAAAAATGTCTAATTTTTATTATGGAATTTTGTCAGCACCAGCCGAATCATGTAAGACTAGGAGTCCATGATTAGTGTCATTTATGACAGTTTCTGTTCATAGTTAAATAACTAAAATTCATGTCCACAAACTACAATCAAGTAATTTACACATCAACTGATCATTTAGGTTTTGTGCTTAAAAACAAAACTGTTTTTGCCCACGATGTTACTTCTTTCTGTTAAGCAACACAAGAACACACCTACAATTTAAAATGTCAGTACAGAAAACATTTTAAGCACAGAACAGCACTGCAGTTTTGAAAGCTTTCTGAAAGATGAAGAAATCATTTTTCTCGTGCAGCAGATTAGAAATAAGTTCACTGCATTTTAGCTGAAGTTAGAGGAAAAAAATTACAGGTTTGTTTATTTGTGTTTGTGTACACATCTATGAAAATACTCCTCTAATATCAGATTGATTTATAATAATGGCCTTTTAAGGGCTATTGACCTTGGTGCAAATGATTAAGAGTACACTGTGTGTACTAAATAAAGATTTTCAGGGAGACATCTGTTTACCAGCTATGCCTCTTTGCAAGCAAGATTCTGCCATTTCCAGGACAGTGTCCTACGCCAGACGGTGGGAAGGAGCTAGACCTTCCTCAAAGACCTTCAGCCAACAAAAGTACTTCATGAAAAAAAAAAAAAAAGCACTGAGAGGAGCTGGTATCAGTTTTGTCACTGAGAGGACACATACTATTTGTAACCCCCCAAAACTATAGATGCATGCATTTACGAGCATTAGAGACAGGAAAATGGCAGTCAAAGGTAGAACACAGCGGCAAAAAGAAGAAAAGGAGCTGGAGGAAGAAACCTCTGCTATGTGTGACTGAACAAGTTAAAGAAACACTACAGACCACCACAGATGACAAAGTAAGAAGGTTGAGCAGAAACAGGCAGTAAAATGGGGGTTTTGCCAGAGGCAGCTGTGGTGTGACAACATTTCTATCACAAATTGCCACAATTTGGCATTACAATCAAATTGGCACCAAATCACACCTGATAATTCAGTATCTTCCATACTTACTGTATGTATTATTAAATGTACTTGTCCCATACTCAAACCTAAATCTGGAATAGTTTCAGGAGATAGTTATTAACATTAAGTCAGTTCTAAACAATGCAATTAATAAACTGAGACTTCAACTCTTCCTTAATAGCCTGAAGTCACAGAATGCAGAGCCACTTACAGCCTGTTCTGAAGAGCAGTGTCCTATAGCAAAAGGCAAACAAACAGCCACAGAGGACAAAGGCCATTAACAATCATTTATTTGTCCTAATTCAAGGACTGTTCCCCCCTCTGTTTGTTCTACTGCCTGGTCTAGCCTACAAAGTCTTGCTGACAAAAAAATACCTTTTCTTCCCAAAGGTTTGCAAATATTCACATTACGATTTCACACCTCGGCCAAACTATTTCCTGTTAAATCTGTCTGTCCAAAAGAGGAAAAATTCCAAAAAAGGGCCAGTGTGGTGGCAGCACTCAGAGTGCTTGCAGAGCTCCTTGGAGGTTTCACTGCTACCAATTCTGGCTGTTAAGGCATCATAAAAGCAGGCAAGTGGCTCACAGGCATCAGCTGCCAGAACCTATTACAGTCCAAAGGCTCAACGAGGAGCAAAAGGCTCCATGTCCTCTCACTTCACTTCCATTTCACTTGCACAGTCCTAAATTCCTGGCATAGGTATAACACAAATGTCCTGGGAAACTTTCCTATTGCAAATGGAGCTAACATTAGCAGAACTGGTTTTGCTGGTGTACTTTATACCAGTTCCTCAGCTGAAGCAAGCTATTCCAACAAAAGCATGCTTCCCCCATCCACCATCACTATATCCATAGCAGAGATTTTTTTCTAATATAAAATATAATTAAAACCTCAAATCCCTCACTGATATTTGTAATCTAGGTAACATTCCTCATACAGTCCTGGCTGTATTAAGACTTCACCGAAATGTGTCCTAAGTATAGTTCCACAAGTCAAGAAATACAGGAAAGCTTTCTATTGTGGAAAAAGCTATACCATTGTATTTGTACTCTCAAATGGCATAAACTACGCTGCAACAAGCACAGTGGTATCAGGCTTGCTGTAATCAGAAGAGGACTTTACCCTACTTATGTCAGTAAGAAATCACCAACACGAAGAACAGACCACTGCAATGCTGACTTCTGAGGTGAGAGGAGATGCCTCAGCACCTAAGACCCTAAACACTTGTTTCTGTAACATCTGATGGGTCCTTTCAAGGTCATGGGCAGAAGAAGTTGGCAAATGTCTGCAAGAGTACCTAGTCTTTCTTCAGGGACAAACTGAGGAAACCCAGCTAACTGAACTGCAGTCTCCACTGCCTTCAGCAGGTGTTTTAGTAGTGCTCAGATTAAATTTTCTATACTATCAGGAGAGAAAGGGACTCAGGACAAAGCACAAATACAAATATCCATTATTTTATAAAGAAAGTGATAACAAGTAAAATAATTGCACATGTATGATCATTAAAAAAAAAGTGAAAAAAAAATACAGTAGACCTTCAGTATTGCACAGGAGCTGCAATCCACTGACTGTTTTAGGGTGCTTATGGTTTTTAACTATCTAAAAATGGAAATAACTGTGACGCTCCCCAACAAGCTGGGACAGCCAGGGGCTTTCTTTGAACACTTTGCAAAATAGCACTCTCACCACATGAGCTCCTAATTTCTCAGTTCAGAAAAGCACACAGCAGTTTCCTACAGTGCAGAGCTGGGCAGTTCCAGAGCCTGCTTCTTCACACAAAATCTTTGAAAGATGACTGTTAACTAAACTTGGCTTAATTAAGTTGACAATTTCACAGCTACTTTGAACAGCTCATTAACTGCAGGCTACAGCTTCTTTGCAGCCAAGGCTCCACAATACATCATACAGTGAACCTGCTGACAGGAGCTACAACTTCCAACTCTTGTTTCAAGAGATCAGATTTATTACTGAAGTCCTGCTTCTTCTAAAACCAGTTCAGGCCTCCTGTAAGAGACACTGGAGATACTTTGCTCTGCAGTACAGTGCTACACATCACTGCAGATAAAGTCTGCATGTTAAAGGCAATGCTGTTTTACATGGGCTGCCAGGCTGAGAGTGGTGCTGGGGTGAGGACAAGTGGCTGTGGCTGAGCTGCCACTGTTGAGAGTTTACTAAGTCAGGGGGTTGTATTCTACTTAAATTAACCACAAGCTGATTGGCAAACATCCTGTACATATGTGTATAGCCCTTGGGCAGTCTGCTCATGTCTGTTCTAGGACAAAAATACCTGTAGTTATAGCAATCAATTAATCTGCATTCAAGAACTTGTGTTTAAACAAATTACTACAGCTGGCCTCAGATCGTTCCTCGGTACAGAGGTCAAGGTTTCCCAAACCTAACTTAGACTCCTAAGGATATGAAGACCTCTTGCAGCATCCAGCAAAAGCACAGGGGCAGTGCTGTAAACCATAACCCCTTCACCCTGGCAATCCTCTGTCATGCTTTTTTCTCTACATGACTGTTTTATTGGTTTGCCTTGAAAAATCATTAAATTATTTTAGGATGGGCTAAAGGACACTCCTTTAGAGGAATCTCTCAGAAATTCTACCTGCTGTATCGGGAACCCCTGATGTTGAGAAAGATGATGAAAAAAATGCCAAGCCCTTCGCCCACATCCCTCTCTCTGCAAAATGGAGGGAAAAAAGAAAAAAAAAAAAGTAGGTACTATACAAATCCTTGTACCTCTTACAAAGTGGCAGGAAGCAATAGCAGTCGAGCATTTTAAGATTCCCAGGCAATATTTCACATGAGTATTTACTGAGTGTACTGTTACAGGGGTAAGTTGAAACCAGATCCCAAAGTAGTCAAAGCGATTGGCCGCAGCCAGAGAAGCACCGCTCGGCTTTCAGGTGAGCTCAACACAACTCACTTCCTTGGTACCTTTGCCCTGGAATGGAACAGCCCTGGCACAGCAAATCCTAACAAGTGGATGCAGCCGGGTGCTTCTCTGATCAGTCAGCTGGAATGCCAGTCAGCTGGGGAAAAAATGTAAGGGACCATTGACCAAAAGTATCGGGTTTCCTGAAGGGAGTTGATGGTTCTTCTCTGCAGGTCATCCGTGGAGAAAGGGCAAGAGGCTACATGGCCTCACTGCTAAACACACGCTTGAGAAAACAACTGAGGAAGACTGTGTCCTTGTTCCAGCTGATGATGGGAGAATTTATGAGGTTGCTCAACATTTTAGAACAAATCACTTTTCCATAACTAGGTAAATACCCCTGTGGAGGCAACTGTGACTTCTGCAACTAAACCATACCTCATAGAGACCTCTGAGCCTTGCAAGTGCTGGACCCCACCACTTACAGTCTCCACTGGCCTCTGGTCTTGGCTTAATTTCTGAGGGACTGACAGAGCAGTGCATCATATCAGGGAGGCACCTCCTAACCCACATAAATCCTGTGCACTCAATAAAAGGGTGAAAATCACAGCTACCTCAACACCCACAGCCTGCACTTCCTAGCACAGCTCAAAGGCTCTCAGAAGAAATGGAGGAAAAGATTTCCATTCCCTGATCCTGCACCAGGTCCATTTCATTTCCACAGTCCTTAAAATTCTCTGGTTTGCTTAGACTTCATACAACAACCAAACAAGGTTACCCCACAAAGCCAAAACTACCCCATGAACAGTGTCCCACAAGCTTAGCAGAGCACAGCAGCAGAGAGTTTATATTCCCCAAAGAGCACAGGAGAGCCTTGTAAGAGCTCTTAGCAATCAGAACAGCCAAGATAAAGTTAGGAGAAAACTTCAGAGCTATGTAACCTCCAAAAAGAAGTTGCTTTTAGTTTAATTGTCAAAATAGGAGATCGCAATTCCAGCTCACTTTTTTTGACAATCCAGCTATGAATCTCACTGTAAGTAATTCATAAGAGAGCTCAGCTTTCTAGAAAATGTGAACTTCAGCCACGCTTCTCCGAAAATCTGGTGCTTGGCAATGTTCTCATGGTCACACCGTGACCAGAGGCTGAGTCTGAGGATGTGACAAACCTTTGGACTTCCCACACCTCCCAGCAACTGGCAGGGCTTGCTCCCTCTACTCCACTCCCACTCTAACTCTGAGGCTCTGCACTGATACAAACAAACAAGAAAAAAAGCCCTTCCAACATACAAACAGTGACAGCAGAATTATGTTTCTCAGAAAACTATCATAAGCTGACACATCAATATTTAGCTCTTGGAACCAACAGTATAGAATGCCCAACAAAATTTCTTTTTGTATTATTTGCTACCAAACCAGCAGGCTGCCACTACTGCCTGTCCTTCAAGGACAGACAGACACTACCTCTGCCTTTCTCACCAAAGCCAAGGGGGAGAAGGATGGGTCAGCTTCCTCACTGAGCAGCTTCGTTAGTTCAATGAGCTTTTATCAGGATGAACAAGGACCATAAAAGCTAAATGTCTCTTATCTCCAAGAACCTGGTTTTTCCTACTAGGTACCACTGCCAGAGACAAATGCTTTTTTGGATAAAACTTAGTTCCCAAAAAGCTACTGCTCTAATGCATTCATTTTAAAGAGCTGTAACTTGAAATAACATCTCAGAAAACATAAAACTCTCCTAGAAAGTAAGCAGCTGCCCCATAGTAAAACATTCCATACTTCGGAAGAGGTACAATGTGATATTATCTGCTGAGGGAAGAAGTGTCATTGACAGGCTTAGGGGCTGTGAGTGACAGCACTGCCACAGAATTTGAACTGACTGTTGTCCTGACAGATCTCAGCTCCTTGTCCTTGCACAGCAAGGAACAAGACCACCACCTCCAGAACTGAGGACATGCGATAACATCACTAATTCACAGTACAAGCAGAACAGCCCTTTCGCCTGAAATTCTGCAGAAAGCACATCCGTTCCTGCCAAAGGCAAAAAAGAATACCCCAAACAATAAGTAAAGTTCAGCAGCATCAATGGAAGCATGAAGCAGTGTCTGAGTTCAGAGCACTTACTCTTCCTTTTGTTAACAAAACAAAAGCTGTTTGGGTTTGCAAAACCCCCTTTGCCTGGCTTTGAAATGTTTCATTCCTCTAAAATATCAATTTTACCCTCGGGTTTTTTCATCTGCAGGACTCTCTGACCTATGTATGAAAAAAACAAGCTACCCTGGTCATGAAGTCCTCTTCAGAATGCAAACCCGTATTTAGTTACAATTCACGTCCCCTGCTTTCTTTCAAGCTCTTTCATCGGTTGTTCTTGGTCCCCTGCAACAGTATCTGCAGAAACAAATACATCAACCATTCACACTGGTGGCGTTGAGCGGTAAGTATGTGCTAACACTGGTTTGGACATCAATTCTCCATTCACAAATTCCACTCAAGAGTGCAATTTTTTTATTGCACTTGTCAACCAAGTTTTAAGGACATAAAAAACTAAAATATAGGTATCGTATTACGTGCCAAAATGGTGAAAAATGAAAAGTAAATCAATATGTTCAGACTGAAGCCAGAAGAGGAACACGAAAAACTCTTCTCAGTTTTGAACCTTTAAATAGATCCCTTGCATCTTTCTCCAAAGCACACTGTGCTGACGCCGCTGGAGACAAAGCACTGCACACATGGGCACGGCTCGGTCTGAGTGCAGCTCTTGTGTCCCTGGGTACGTGGTGGCCCTGATCCTGCAGGAACACAGAATTAACATCAGGCATTCAAGTGGGAACAGACAGCAAGCTGGCCAGGGAGCCACACACTAACCAGGGGAAGTCTGGGTCACCGCTGCATCACTGCTTGCAAAATGATCCTCAGATGTGAGTAAAGAACTACACAGGTACAAAAACGTGGGGGAAAAAAATCCTTCTGAATGCTTAGAAATTCAAAGTTTTAACTTTGAGAGTCACTGCTCTCAAAGTCTACCTAAAGCCACAGCAACAGCTCTTGAGCCCACAGATCTTAACAGGGTTGAAAGAGTGTTATTTTAGTAAGAATTTGGCCCACTGATAAATCTCTTTGGTATTTGAAAATAATACTTTGCCTTGGTTGGAAAAATAAAACACAGATATCAAGCCAGAAATCCCAGTGCCATCCACACTTCAGTACAAGCTCTGGATTCCAGTATTTATAGACGTACATTCTGATAGTCATCCCATGCTGAAATACTTATCTTTGAGTTACAGCTCATGGAAAGGTCCAATTTTTACCAGGCAGTTAAACTGTGAGCAGGACACATCACTTCTGCTTCAAGTTACCAGAGTAATAGGTGTGGCTGTCCTCAACCATTCGTGGAATTTCTCACCAAACTTATGAAAAGTTATGGAGGAAGGAAAAAAAAAAAAAAATAAACCAACCTTAAAAACTGGAAGGAAGAGCAGACAGTTTTCCAAAAGAATACACATTCACAAACTAATCATCTCAGCTCAACACTGATCTTGACCTACCCACATATCACACACATACGTTTGTGCTTTTAAACCTGGAATTAAAACCTCTGCTGTAAAATAGAGTTCTACACCTCAGAGTCAGAAGAGCCA
Source organism: Eulacestoma nigropectus (assembly GCA_013397775.1). Taxonomy (NCBI): domain Eukaryota; kingdom Metazoa; phylum Chordata; class Aves; order Passeriformes; genus Eulacestoma; species Eulacestoma nigropectus. Next base: position 507,118 of record VZTE01000895.1, on the reverse strand, counting down.
CAACTCTCATAACCCAGTGTGAATGAGGAACACCTTTCTGATGATGCAGAAGTGTAGCTACTCCTAAACACAGGAAGACTGCATTCAGTGCGGATCAAGGTTCCTTTGTTGTGCTTTAATGAACAAATTACCATAGGTTTTTTGCAAACAAGGTCCTTATAAAGAAGGTTTCCTTTGCTGATCATTTACTGAGGTCGTTTTTCTGATTAAATTTTATCAGAGGTAACAGAACCTCAGACTCAAAGACAGAAGAGGATAGTAAATATGTAACTTTAAAAATAAGTTGTCTTTTAGTGGCAAGTTAAGATGGGGCCACGTAAAGTTTCCACCGCATCCCAGCGGGGAGCTAAAGGTCACTGTTAACTCAAAATGAAAACAATGGGAAGTAGAGGATGCCATTCTTTCATATTTGTCCAGTGATTCTGTGTTTTCTTTGTATGGATTTATTTAGGAAACTGGGAAATCTAAAACACAATGAAAAGGTTTCAATGTCACCATTTTCCCTGTAACAAGACCAGTAACCTGTTCATGTCACTATATAAAATGTTTGATTTAAAAAGCAAAATACATCCTTCTTGAGAAATACATATAAAATGCTTGGTTTCCTATGCAACTTTAAAATTAACAAGCGAAATAATTCTGCTTTTGCAAAAAAAAAAAAGTGAGTCCTCATTTCCAACAAAGAAACAGACACATCTTAAATCTGTTAAAACATTATTTAACAAACAGATTAATACATATCCTGATATCTAAAAATCTTTGATTTAGTATCAATTTAGTTCACTCAGAAATTAAAGACCCATCTGGCCAACAAAGTGATTTTCTTTACACCAACAAAAATATGTTATCCCAGTTTCTCGGGATCTAGTGCTCAAAAATTGTCTGTCATGTAATAAAGTGGCAGAACCAAAAGCCATATTTCCTCCCACTCCAAGCAAGGATGGGAATACTAATTTGAGTCCCTCATGCTGGAATCAGTCTTTTTCAAGAGCAACATTTTATTCTCAAAACTGCTTTTAAATCTTGAATATTCCTTTTTCATTCCAAGTTCTTCTGCTATGCAAGGACATTAACTCTCTACATAGATCTGCAGACTACCTTTGAACATTTAAAACACTATTACCTTGTCTACCACTTTCAAAACAGATACAACCTAATTTATGTCAACACATTTCCCTGTCAAAAAGCAGGTTCTAGCTCTCTCTCTTCCTTTCTCCTGGAACAAAGCCATACATGTGGGAGCTGGCTTACAGAATGCTAAGCCTTTTACTTTATGTAGAGTGACAGAGTTACAGATTTTACAAGAAAGAGAAGAAAAGGGCCTGGGAGTTTGATTTGAGGCCAACAGTACAACCCATAGCAAAAGAGAAGGGTCTGGAAGACTGCACAAATTAGAGACTCCACTATTTAATTTCACAGCGTGTGTCAGAACATCATTTATTACATTTTGGCCCTAAAAGGGGTGTCAAGAAAGAACCTAAAAGGGGCTGAATGCTGAAATCTTTTTGCAAAGCAGAGGACTTTAACATCATTTCCTTGATGCCTTTGAAAACTTAAAAATCTGACTCTAGGCAACGAAACTATTTAGTATGTCATGCACATTAAAGCTATTCAATTTGTATCTTGTCATCCTGTGCCAATTTAAATTATAGTCAAATGATGATACCTAATTATTTTACCCAACGAGCAGATAGCAATGTGTAGAATGTCACAGGATCAAGCAATTTCCTACTGAACCTCCAGTGGGTGAATGGGTCTGATACAAAAAACCACTGAAATTCACACGGAAAACCGAGCTTGGGACATGAAATCGCTCTCTGTGTGCAACCTTGGAAACATTGCTAACAATGTTTTAATTCCATGCATGGCTGGTAAAGCAGTTTACAGTGTGGGCATCTTATATCCACACACACCACCAAAACAGAACACAATGCCAAACTGTTCTCCTACGTGTGCAGGTGCTTCTGTGGCCCCCTGATAAAATGACAACTTACGTAAATCTTGTACTGAAATTATTTTGCCTTGAGGCCAGTCTGCTCATTATTGTATTTGCTTTAAGTTTCTTTCACTTTTTGCTGAGAGCTAATAAAAGCTTTAGCTGTCCATATCTCAAAATACTTATTTCTTCTTTGAGGACTCATTTGAAAGTCAGTTGACATTCCAACTCCTCAAAAAGTGGAATATTTTCAGGGTATGGTTACTACTGCTTAAGTAACCCAGTTCCAGAGTCCTTTCTCAATGTGACAGCCAAGAGAGGTGAACAAACGTTCATATAATAACTAAAACAAACCAGCACTTTATCACTGTTGGTAGTGGCGACTGCTGGATATAACAATTTCAATGGATGTTAAAAATCATTCTCATTCAAATACCTCTCCCTTTCTTGACACGGACACTTACTTGAACATGAGGAACAAATATTAAAGCATGCAAAATGGAAAGCAAAACAGTTTCCAAACAGTATTTTTTCTTAGTTTCAAATGAACCATGAACAACTTTCTTAAGAAGACATTCTTCATTGTCACATAGATTGTAAGCATCCCCTAATCTACAGTCCATTGCGTGAGAAGTATTTGCAAGCAGGTGTAACCATTCCATATCTTTAATTTATATTTAAACTTAGCATTTTGGATGTAAAATCTGAATTTCTGGCACCTTAAATAGCAAGGCGAAGCTGGTAACTTGCATTGGAATTTCACACCACGTGTAATATTGGGAATGGTACAAACTCATTAGTACCTCACCTCCTGTTATTCTGCCAGGCTTATAACCAGAAAATTTCTCACTGTGGATGTACTTACACTTCAATTTGAGCCATATAATTAAGAATACAGAAGGTACAACAAAGTAAGAAAAATATCTAGAACTGCAGAAATAAAGGCTTGGTTTTAATACTTCCTCTATCAACAAGATTCAGGTGGCCGAAAAGGGAAAACGTAGTACTTAACTACATAAAATAGTCAGGGAAGAGACACAAAGCAAGCTCCGACAGCAGCAGTGAAGAACAACAGAAAGGGCAGAAGAATTTTCAGCTGAAAGGAGTTTCAGTGAAGTTTCTACCAACAGTAAATACTCCAAAAATTCAGTCTAACCTTGCTCATATCAGTCACACAAGGAATTGCCTTCAGATGCAGTGACACATTTTGCCTGAGTTGGTTTGCATGACAAGAAGAGGGACCAATAATAATGCTTTAAAAATTCAAAGCACAGCTTATGCTTAGTAGTGTAGCAATCTATATACTGCGAGTGATTTATAGTTTGGGTTTTTTCCAATTTACATAACAAACGACAGGAAATTTAAACAGATACAAATTAGACTTAAATACGAGCCCAGTTCACACACTACTACACCACTTCACCTTGTACAACTCAAAAATTAGACTCCCATCCCCCTGGAGAAAGTGTTCATGCCTTACAACAACAGCATAAAAAGTATCAGTCTGAAAGTCTGGAGCCCTAAAGACTGAGAAAAGTTCATGTATCTCAGCGTGGGAAGGATCCTCTCAGTGGAAGCAAGGATCTCTGTACAGGAGAGCTGACGTCAGCCAGTGGAAGTGGGAGGGAAATGGTGATGGGAGGTTTGTCGGGGAAATGATTGAGGACAGTTTCAGTGGGAACAGGGAGGATTCAAGAGAGGGTGGATGGCCTCAGTGGAAGCACGGACAGAAAGTGTGGGAGTATCAAAGGGAGGGAGTGCTCATGTGTTCCAAGGGAAAGGAATTACCAGACAGGGAGGAAAAGAGCAGACAGCTTAATGGACTAAATAACGTACTGTTAACTGCTGAAATGAGATCCACTTCAGCTCTGCAGGTACCATATAGCATACAGCCTATGCAGAATTATGCAACACTGCTTTGCAGTGACTGCAAAATCCACAGGCAATTTCGGGGTCTGAATGCAGAAAACTTACTGGCTGTAGGGGCATGGATTTAATCTGGCTGCCCACATCAGCTGATAAATCGAAAGACTATTTCACATTTGGTCCTTCTGTCTTAGGAGTCATTTTCATTTAAAACAAAGGAAGTTTGGGTTTACTCTCTGATCCCCTTGCACCCAAATGCACACGCTTCTGCATTAAATGTACCCGACAGGGAGAGTTACATAAAGAAAGAGGAAGGAAATCTTACATACGTAAAAGAGTGACAGAGCAAAATCAAGGTGCTACAGTGTATATTAATGCACTGGAGAAGAGACACACACACACAGGATGTTGGGATAGCACATGATTATGAATATCCAAGCCAATTTTAAATAAACGCCCATGAAGTCCTTATGCCTTTCAGCATTTACTCCACTTACATTATAGATTAAACAGTTATTATTCTAACGGTGTTTAAGCAGTTTTCTATAAATCCCAGTACCTTTACCACAAATTCAACTACAAAAATATCTGAAAATCATAACTAATATATATGAAAAAGACAGGTTGTCACGATTTTGAGTCCACTTTCTTGAGATTTTTAGAGTTAAAACAAAAAGCAGGGAAATTCTTCTTTGCAACAGTACTGGGTAAGTGTAATTTGATATTCTTTATGTAGCACTGGATAATCAAACCCCAGTCCCTGCGTCCAAGTACTGCTTATCTTTCACTAATAAAGGGTTTAATCTGCAGAGTTGATACGCTGAAAATTAAGGGAAGAGTTTTCATGGCTGGTTCACTGTTTAAATGTGGCACTTATTCCAAGACGCTCATAATTTTCAAATAAAAGCCACGTATGAAAATACTAATCAAGGAGGGAGATAGAGCTGCCATGACCTAAACGAGGTCTTCCATTTCTCACAGACTGTCACCACACTCACACACAAGAGAAATAGGTATTAGGGCATTTACCTCTGCACATACACACTGTCAGAATTATTCTGCAAATTTAGGTAGATTAACTTAGGGTTTCCCATACTGGGAAAGAAGAGGTAACTTTTTAGCTGCAGTTTACAAATTGATGCAAATCACAAAACATAGTATGCTCACACGACACACCCAGAAAATGATCCTCTGCTATTTGACCAGGAGAAAGACACAAGAAGACAGGAACACAAAACCAGAGTAAGTCGGGGGTTAATTAGCAATAGATACAAGGCCATTTTACAATCAACATGGGGCTTTTTTTGGTTTTATTACATTTTCTGGCTTGAAAAATGTGCACTATAGCTAGCAAAATGATTCAATAAATATTATTGCACTATGTATTACACGTTTTAATAAACTTAACACTAATGCCAGCCAAAGTGAAAACATGAAATTTACACACAGGCCAAGTTTTGTTCTTAGCTCCAACATAGCATCGGCTTTAAGCTGAGAGTATACAACAACTTAAAATGCCCTGAAACCGAGTGAAAATGTCATTCAGGCAGGTTTTTGGCGATTCACACAAATTCTGGGTGACACCACCAGGTTCGTAGCATTTTGTGTTCGTGTGAAGGAATCCCCAAGGCCATAAAGGGTGTACTACACACTCTGAGAAAGAGCAATGGTTCTCAGTAGCACCCTAACTCTTACAGTTCTCCCTCAAATCAAAAATCCTTTTAAATCCCAAAACAGGACAACATCCTGCCCAATGCTCCTTTTGCCTTCTGGAATTTCAGGCTCCTGCATGTTGTTTTCAGTTGTCTCACACTTTCTTTCCTTCCAAACAGCTTCACTGCGCTGTGAAAACTGCTCTCCAGTGATCCCTCACTCCAGCACAACCTCTGAGACAGCACAGTTATCTAAGAACAGCAAATCTGATTGCACTACACACATTAATGATAAAAGCAGAGAATGAAATACTGTGCTGCCCGACAGCTCTAAAGACTATTACAGGATTTTGCACATGAAAATAATGTAGATGTGCTGTGTCCAACAGATTTTGTATTCAAGTGATCACAAAGAGAACTCCATTTTCATTTCTCAAAACCCATCTTTCACAGAACTGTGCTAAAGAGTGATGACAGGGGCAGAAAATGTGACTGAGTGATAAAAATCTGAGTGACTGTCAATGAGATGACAGCATGCATATGAACCAATAGCAACCTGTAGTGTCTGGCTGAATTACCCAAACCTAGTAACAAGAATTTATACAAAGTTCTTGAAGGTGAACAGCAAAATTTAACGAAATTAAGACTGCTTCCCACACATGCTTCTGGAAACAGGTTTGGAAGGATTTTTCCCCTTTAAACAATCACACAGAAGACAAATTCACAGAACAAAAATTTTAAAAGACTATTTTTGATTTAGGTTTTGTAACATGCAATTATCATCACTATTAAAAATTCAGCTAGCAAAACAATTGTCAGGACTCTGATGACAACTTAAGCTTCCTTAGTGTGGTTGCTGTGTTAAACATGCCGTGAGCACGTCTATCGTGTGTGAACAGGGCCGTAAAGTTCATTTCCTGTGCAGAGTTGTTAACACAAAAATTTAGTTTAGTACACCACGATTCAGCTTCAGGTTCTGTGTTAACAATTGTTAATTCCTCCCCCAGCTCACTACTCACAAAGTGTCTGCTAATTTTCTAGGCGTTTTTTAAACTATGAAACTTATTAAACTATGAACAAAGATTACTAAATCCGAAGGAAAACAATCAAAGAACATCACCCACATAACTGAAGTAAATTATTCCAGGTCAATACTCTAGAAGTCCTCTTAACAAGCAAGTAAAAACCCTAAGAATACAACAAATCAAGAGAGTTTCTGTTAGTCTGCAAAACACTTGATATTCAGCTAGATCTCACCTGCATCTCAAGCCTGTATCTTATATTTACAGTGTGTGTATCTCAGTTCTTATCACAGCAACCAGAACAGATCAGCCATATTATATAATATCCCCAGGGCTGCTACAATGTGATTTTTCTTACATTTGCAACTACTCATTTTTACAAAACAAAAATAGTTTCCCAAAAAAAAAAAAAAA
>VZTE01000895.1:470870-497542 GCA_013397775.1 Eulacestoma nigropectus | reverse complement strand
GCGCGCGGCCCCGCACCGCCGCTCACTCCGCACCGCAGCGGCGGCCCGCACCCGCTCGGGGCTCGGGGTAACCCCGGGACGCCGCCTCGGGGAGCCAGCAAGCGGCCGAGGCAGCGGGTGCCCTTCTTCAGAAACCGGACAACGGACTCGGTTGTTGCTTCCCATCGTTTTCCTCTTCGACTCTGCCCATGCCGGTTTCTTTGAAAATATTTTTGAAAGCAAAGCCTGTGAAAAGGGAAGATGGTGCTATGGGTGGAGCCAGGCCCCGGGGCTTGGGAAATCAACTGCAGGCAGACTTTTCCTGGAATATGCATGTAAAATAAACCTTTTCTGCTTCTATCTCATATGGAAGTAACTATGCTTCCATATCCTGTAGATGTGGTGGGAGACTAGATGTCTGTACGTACTTTAGGAGACAACGCACTGTATTTAAAGCCCTTTAAACACCGTGCCCAGGGCAAGACAAGTTACTGCCCGAGACAATTCATGTTCCAGAAGTACGAGCCCCAGTGGAGCCCAGGTTCAACAACAGACATACAACACCATGCTCTACCACAGAAACAAAGAACCCGATGGGATCCGCACGTGCCCTTCACTTTTTTCTCTCTGTCATTTGTAGCTTCTGCTACCTTCATTCGCACTGACTCACAGAGGTGCTTCTCCAAGGTCCTGCCTGTTTTCAGTAGGTGACAAACAGCAGTTTAGGGAAGGCCCAACCAAACTTTAGATTTAGGAACATGGTGAAAACCAAATATCAGAGACGTGACTTTTATCAATAAGCTCCAGCATCTGAAGAGGGAAAAATGATGTGTTACAGGAGGAAACTTTAAGTTACTCCAGTTTTGTACCATGAACACTTCTGTGCTCCCGTGGCAGAGTCAGTGTGTTTCAGAAGAATCTAATTCAGCAGGAGCACTTCTGTGCATTCAGGACAGCCAGACTTTAAACAGTACCTTAACTACATGACAAATGCCATCAGGTCATAATTAAAAGCAAAATATGCAGATAAGTGATGACTGTGGACAACAAGAATGGCAAGAAGCAGCTCTTCATTCATATATGTAACAGCATCACTGGATCCAGATGAGAGCACCATGTAAAGTTGAGAGATGCAAAGCCAAAAAGTCAGTGCTTTTGAGAAATGTGGTTTTTCAAGATAACCACAGTACTTGCAATGCAGAAATGCTTTTATTTACTTCTCATAATTGCTAGCAAATTAAAGGCTGGAAAATCAAGTCTTTCCTTCCTCAATGTTTCTGCTACTGTGCAGTTTCGAGTATAAACAACAGTCACATAAACTTCATCGACCCCATTAACTTAGCTGATCTATACAGCCTGTTAGAACCAGAAAAAGAAGGCAGCTTCCTGTGCCCTCTCATCACTTTGGACACTCACTTAATATAAGCATTTAACAATAAATGAAGGGAAAGGCTTAACATACCCGTTTGAAACAATGGGCACTGTTTGGAGATAGATCTGGTCCTCATTCTTTCCTTTACATTAAACATTATTTACGAGATCCCATTAATAAGAACACACTTAAGTGCAGCTAGAAAAAGACTGCGTAAGAAGAGAATGCTACAATTCCTACTTGTGCCATTAACCGTAAGTGTGGGCTCCCTTCCTCAGCCCTAATGGATCTGTCAGCAAAACTGCTATTGCACTTTATTTCTGGTGGCACTGGAGGAGTCAGACACAGCAAAACTTCATTTCCAGAGCTGCACATTCAGTTTGCAGTGCTGACACCTAGAGTTAAGCTTTCTACTTTGTAAAATAAATGGGTCTGGTCTGCAGGTACGTAGAGATGAAATGTACAATTCATGGTGTCATTTCAAAAAAATTGTCAATATTGGAAAAATCTCTGCTTTCCACTTTGAAGGCAAACAAATTCCCACTCAGCTAATACAAGAATTTATGCAAATGACAGGCAAATACTGGGGGCAGGGGGGAATGCTTTGTTTGATAACAGCACGACAAAACAAGAAAATGTACATCAGATATGATATGCACGGCCATTTAGCTATTTTTAAAAGTTTTTCCATGACTGTTCATTGGCAGGTTATTACTGGTTATTTCTACAGCCTAACTTCATGAAAACAAAACAGAAAAGTCTCCACTTGCAAGATTTTCAGATGAGAACTGAGACTGCCTTGACTGGGAGGATGAGATGAGCCTGAATAATCCCTTAGCAATTTAATAAAAGCCATTGAGAAATCACTGGAGTTGTTGCCACACTGATAAAAATTCAACTAAAGACAAAAATTGCTCTTTGAACAAGACACTAGCACTGGAATTGTCTTGTTTCTCTACAGTTTGGAAAACACTGGTGGTGGGTTTTATTGCCAATAGAAAAATACAGTTGAAAGTATAGATTTACCCAGAGCCTGGAACCAGAGACAAGGGGTGAAAACATCAAAATCATTGCCAGTGGTAGTAATTTGTCACTACACCGTATGAAGTGTGTGGATAAAGGGCCTTGTTCACGCTTATTGCTAAAGTGCAGCTCAGGAAATGGTGAGCACTATTATTAAAAATAAAATAAAATAAAAAAATAATGCAAAATAGCAGAGGAAGACCAGGAGTGTAGACACTGGCAGATTAGGGCTGTGGGGGAAGTGCAAGGTCAGTACAGAGTCAGTAAGGGAGAGGTCAGAAGAGAACTAGCTCTAGGAGACAGCTGGGGGAAGGAGAAAGGTTATTTATGGAGAATAAGGTTGAATTTCATTCCAGACTGCAGAATAAGAAAGAATGCTAGGAAAGAGCTTAGAATGATTGCTATCAGCTTTATCTGCAGACAAGTGGGTGCTGGGGAAGATCAAAGTGTTTAGAGAACAAATACATAAGTGCCAAAATTTAAAAGGATTGAAAATACACTATTCAGCCACATCCTCATCCTTCTCACAGAGAAATTACATTGGATCCTGCATGCTTTTGACAAAGGACAGAACAACACACTGTCCCCCAGATATCCCCCACGATTCCCCATATCTGCTATCTCCCCCCAAATTTCCATAAGCAAAACCACTTCCCTTGATGTATCAGCAGCATCCATCCCATTTCACACAGACCTTGACCTATTCCCATTGCACATTGTGAGAGTTCATGCATGAGCACTGGGACGGTTCACTCCTGTCCAGTTACACAAAAATCCATACGAAGGCCCGGAGCAAAAGTTTGTTGCCAAAATCCAGTTCTGATAATACTTCAGTACCCAAGACACTGGCAGGCAAAATTATGCAGAAGAAATGATGGACTAACATCTGCATGAACAACAAATAACAGTGTCCTTTGAAAAAACGTTTGTCCAACAAAGGCAGAGTGAGCATGACTGCAGTCCTGTGAGCACTGGCAGCAGTCTTGGTAAAAGATTTCTCTATGTGGTTTTAATTGCTTCTCCCCTCAAGTCAGCTGTACGTTCCAATTGTATCTTTTGGCCTTCTGAAAAGTTAGGCAATCCTGCTGGTCTCTAGGCCAGTGAAGGAGGCAGTGGGGAGAAGGAGGAGGAGGAACTGTGGAAAATGTGCCAGCATGAAAACAGCTGAATGGACTCTACGACAGTAACTACTGACACGTGCAAGCTGTGACAGAGTATGTCTCTGCATCCCAAGATATTCTAGAAGAGGAAACAAGGACCATATGCTGCCTTAGCCACAAGTGAGTATCAGCATTACACCCCACGAGGGTACATCTGCTTGTTTGTGTACGAGCATCAGGTATCTTGGAATGGGGCATTTTCAGGTGACTCAAGAGTAAAATTTGTCCTGAGACAGCTCATCTCCAGCTCCTGGAATGTACCGAAGGACAATGAGTTTGTTTTCTGCACCGCTTTCCTGATGTCCTGAAAAACCCCAAAGCAGCTGAGAGCAGGGCAGCCCTGATGTCCTGGCAGGCTGTCCGGCTGCTGCTGTTGTGTAATTGCAATTGCAGAACACAGACATTTGTCTGCACCACTTGGAAATCAGAGCCTTCAAGGCAGTCTAAGTCAGCAACTTTTTCAACTCTAGCACTAAAGACATTCAAGTCTAAAGCTCAGATACTTCATGTACGTACAAGCTTCATCATCCTAACTGGTGTCAGAACAGCTTTTGCAGCTGTAGTTTACACATCACACTCAGCCCTGCTCAGGGATCAGCACACACTCCTTCCAGGAGAAAAATGTACCCCCTTCTCCACTGTACCTTCTTTCCACTTTGACTACCTTCTTTGCTGTCCATCTGTCCAATACTTCTCTAGTTTCCCTAAGCATTATACTCTCTCTACTTTGTTTTTGGTAGGGTCTCCCCAAATTGCCCAGGAGCAGCACCTGCTGCCACAGCAGATGCAGAGAGAAGGTGAGCAGATCTCTGCCACCCAACTTTAATGGCTGGGCATGGGCCTTCAGATGCTGCTGCTCTCCCTCCCAGTCCTCTCTTCCCTGCTCACCCCCTAACCTATGTCTTTCCAATGCTTGAGCCTGGGAGCCCTACACAGCCCAGGGAGTGCAGCACCTACAGTGCAGCCTCCTGCATCCTGTATCACCCAGCTGCTCCAGCTCTGCCAGCCACAGAGCCCAGCGGGAAGGAGGAGCAGCAGGAGGGGGACCTGCTGCCAAAGCAGCTTCCAACAGCTCCAGCTGCCTGGCCTCGCCTTGAGTTGACCAAAAATTTGTGGGGAAGGGAGGAACAAAGCACTGTCGTCCCCACCCACTCCCCTATAATTATCCTGTGCTTCACAAGCAGTATTATCTGTCTGGATACACGGTGCCGTGCAGCCAGCTGTGACCATAGAGAATTAGCTGTTCCCCTCTTGGAGAATTTTCCCTTCTCTCTTCCTAAGTATTTTTAAGCCAACTTATATTTATTTAGCATGCAACCCTTTCAGTTTGTGATTTACTAAACCAAGGATGACAATTGGTCCTTTTACATGCAGTGGTATACCCAATTTTTGCACCCTGCAAGTGCCTGAGGTCCCTCTGCTTCCTAGGAGTATTGGATCCTTTTCTTAGCTAGCCAGCCTCAGCCCAAAAGTGACCACAGCCTCAGGACCCTTCAGACCCCTGTACTGGTTCCCAATGCCACAACCCCTATGTGACATTGTGGCCTGCCTGGATCCAATGAGAGAAAACAAAAGAAAATCAGTAAAAGAAACAAGCAACTTGTCTCTTCCATCAGTAGGTCAGTTTTCTTTGGTCATCAGAGCTAGAAGGACAAGCTCTTAGTCTTTATTGTCTACCCCAGCAGTTAAAAGATCAGATCAGGCTGATGAGGGAAGACTCACTTAAGACAGGCTCTCAAATCCACAGACTCCTTGTCCCTGAGTCTCTCCCAGGACCCCCCTGCCTCCTGCCCAGCAGCCACTTTCTTGTTTGCTCCTGGTTAACCAGCAGGGCTGGTGGTCAGCAGCCTGCCTTCCTGGGCCAGCATCCTTAACCCTTCCCAAAGGCAGACAGAGCAAGAATGGTAAAGAGAACAATAAAATATGGAGCTAGGGACTCATCCCTGCTGTATAGCAGCAGCAGAAGCTGAAAAACTCTCTGAAATTACTCTTTAAGACTAGACTGTACACCTGCAAAACAGATGGCTTTCATGGTTGCTGAATTTATTATTTAAGGAACAGATTCATCATCCATGGTCATACTGAGCAAAGATTTATTATATATTCACAATAGCAAAAAATCCCATGTCCTGGCTGTGAGATTTATGTTCCTAGATCACCGAAACATCTAAAGAATTTATCCTACAAACCTGTCTGAATATAAGACAGGGAACTGGACCTCATCTGAATACTTAACTCCTAGCTGTGTTCTCAAGTACATTTCCTTTCTTTGGGTCAAAACAATACCTTTAAACACACTCAGTTATATCCAGCTGTGTGCAGTCCTTCCCTGATGTTAAGCCTTTCTGTGGTCAAAGGCAGTATCCTTCATATGCAAGAAGCTGAACCCTTAATTAACAAAGAGGATCACACCCTACCACCAACAGGTAACCCAGAGACGGCTGTGCATTTGAATGTCCCTTTTCCCAAGAATGTTTCACATCCAGATCTTTCACTGTAATCAGGCTCTGATTGTCCAGTAATGGCGGAGCGTTTTCCCAACACTATTCTTTCCAACACTTTTTCCAACTCTATTCTTATTTCTGTAAGACCCCACCAGGGAAGCTGCAGCCCTTGTCCCTTGCCTACATGCAGTTCTGCATGCAGACAGCTGTGAGGAGGAATGTACAAGAATGTCTGTGGTGCCATGGCACAGCACCCACAGGTCATGGTTCTTATAAACTCCATTTTATAGCTGTCTGCTCATCCAGCTGAGCAGCAGGAAGAGCAACACCACAAGAACAGCAAGAGGAGATGACAACTTGGGGGAGAGCTAAGAAGAAACCACACTGAGGGCAGGTGGAGAAACCAAGCCATGTAAGTTTTCTGGGGATAGCTATTTAAAAAAGAGAGAAACGGACTCAGGATGCATCGGGGAGATAAATCTTCTAAGTTTTTGAAAAGGGCAAGGCAGCGCTTGCAGGCTCACTCACCACAGCCCTAAAAAACATAAATCTTACTCACATGGGCACCATCCTTCCCAACACATTCACCAGGGCTGGCTGTAGCACAGCTATCACGGAAGGATCTGTCATATTAAGCAGAACAGCACTTGGCAGTTTGTGTGAATTATGGTTACAGCCAGCACAGCTGGGTGCTGCAGGGGTTGACAGGCTCTGTAACACGAGCACAATAGCAAGCACTAAAAAAAAAGGAAAAAAAAATCTCCAAAATGTTTTGGGAAGAGAGTTGAAAAATACTTTTAAAACACGTCCTTTAAATTCGTGAGAGACTTCCAAGCAGATGGGGCAGGGAATGATCTGATGAACTGAGGGGGCTGATCTCATGGTTTATATCTGCCTTGGCAAGATCTCCCGAGTCTGCACTTACTGTGCCCAAGTGGGTGGGTTCCTAGTGCTCCATTGAGGCTTTTTAATCCCCGCTCACTTGAAATAAGCTGCAGTGCCATCTCTGTCTCCCTGAAACATCTCCAGGCACAGTTCCCCACTTCCTTTCCCTTCACATAAAGGCCTCTCTCCCTGGCAGCCGCAGGTAACCAGGAGCAACCCTTATCTCCCACATGGCCCAAGTGCCAAACACACCTTTCCCCACAACCCTAATCTGGTTTACACTTCTGCTTTTGGGGAGTTTCAGAGCAAACCATTCCACACTAATGTTACCTTTACAATGAATTAATGTAACCAAGTCAAAACAATCACTTTTAAATTCACTACCACAACGACTATACCAATCCGGACAAAGCAACTGAAGATTTATTAATCTCCTTGCACTCTTGGAGGTCCATTAGGCAAGTGTCAGAGTTGTTTGAGAAGGTCAGGATCACACCATGCACGTGACATCTCTTCAGACCTCATGCAGACTGCTTCCCTCTTGCTCAGCTGATATAAACAACTAAAAATCACATCTTCCTTTTGACAGTCTTGGGCACCAAAAGAAACAACCACTTTTTCAAAAGAAACCCTAGTCTTTAGGACTTCAAAAATCTGATCTAAATTGATTATCTTTTTAAAAGGAAACTAAGTTAGTAACTCTGCATTTCACAGATTCACATGGAAAAAGCTATGTCACATTTTGGGAGGGGAGGATAAACTGAAAAGAAAAAAAGGAAGTATGTCTGCTACATAAGACACTTCTTGTACGATAACCTCACTATAAAAGTTTTTTTGCAAACACAGCCACACTTCTTTTTCAGGAGGAACAGCAAATCTCAGCAAAATCAGTCTTTCACTGGGGAGAAATACAGTTATTCAAGAGAAATACTACAAGAGAGAACAGTTTAAATTCAGCTTACCTAGTGCAGACTTCACAGACTGGTGCTGCACAGGAGCAGGCAGTGATGGCAGCTGTGGGGAACACTGTGACTCAGCTGTACCTGGTTCTCCAGAAGATCAGTTTTGCGTTATTCCCCACATCCTGCACCCAGAGTTGCCATCTTACTTGATCAGTTTTCACTCAGTGCCCTGACTCGCCCATACATCACACACAGGTGGGCAAACCTGGCTGGGGCCTCCATCCTGGCTCACTGCCATCCAGGGGGAATTTTTAGAAAGTTCTGGGAGAGGGACATCAGGAAACACTTACCTACTCTTGCAGGTTTCCCCTGAAAATAGCAACAATCATCCTGGACTTACATCTGCCACTGACTAAGTAAGGCAGCCTTCAGCTCTCTACCAAACTCCCCACACAGATAGAAAGAGGAGAGATAAAACAGGCCCTTTACATTTGCAATTAATTTAGTGTCTAGGGGGAAGCCCAGTCTCACAGCTGAAACTCTGTGTCCAGCTGCGAGGTATTTCACTGATTGCATAACAGATGATCAAAAAGAAAAACAAATTAAAGAAGTAAATAGCAATATAGCAAATCCCATCCCTCATAGGATTTCCCTTCAAGTTTTTATTAATATTTAATCTAAGTAACAGAAAACAGTTGGTATACAAGGGCTGGTTTGGAAGCTCCCTGCTTGGAGAGAGACTGTAGGTGTACATACTTCAACTTCTTTCATGCAGATGCTGTTTTTACAGAACAAACCAGAAAAATGCAAACTCTCCTGACTGGCAGCTCAGGTTGTTGAACATCTAAGAATGGAAAAGGGCATTAGCCTACAATGACAGTTAAGAGACTTTCATCACTGTATGAATTACCTGCAAAATCAGACACACACAGGGGAATCACTGACACACAGGTTTAAATAAGATTGCAAGTGCTTTGTAAAACACGTTGTTACTTATTCCTTTGCTGGCTGCGTTGACTGCTTCTTAACATGTGGAAGAGAGAAATGAAATTACCACCAAAAGATGGCCCTGGGATACAAAGGACCCTGGGAAAGCATCCTGGGCAGGGTGGGCAGCCACAGCGTGAGGAGTTTGTCCTGACAGCAGCACAGTGGCATCACCTCACTGCGGCCCTCAGGAGCTTGTTGAACCAAGCCCCAGTCACAGGCTTTTAGTGCTGGTCAAACAGGAGGAAACATTTTTTCCCCACCAATAGTATTCCAAGGAAACACAGACTTTTTCATACCTGCTGATTTTGTATCTCCAGTGCAGTGAGGTTAATAGCCAGAATCCCTCTTAAAGGTTCTCCTTTGTGGTCACAGCACAGCATGTGGGCAGACAGATAATTTAAAATCAGATTTGGCTTTTTATCCCCACCTACACCTAGATACTGGCTTATATAAGGAATATATAAACACTCAATGTTTTCTCCTGGCAGCCCTCCTCATTTCTACTTCTATCTTCTTTTAAAAAAAAACTTCTCACCCTTTTGTCACATGACACATTTTTATTATTTTAATATAGGAACCTATTGTTAATATCAACACATTAAGAATTACAGTTGTATTTTCCCCTCTGAGGCATTTATCTGATGCTGCTATTTGAGCTGCCCTAATTAGGGCATTGATCTCACCTTTATCC
Organism: Eulacestoma nigropectus; assembly: GCA_013397775.1. NCBI lineage: Eukaryota > Metazoa > Chordata > Aves > Passeriformes > Eulacestoma > Eulacestoma nigropectus. The sequence goes on along the minus strand of VZTE01000895.1, from coordinate 488,096 downwards.
CAGCGCAGCATTTTGAGTTAGATCTTTGTATTTACAAGGCACTGGCACCACTGGGCTCCCCAGAAGCTCTGGGGACAAAATATATCAACCTTGCTCTTCTTTCCAATTGGATTTTCTGAACCTGCAGTGTCTGCTCCCATGCAATGATCTTAACAGACAAAGCATGGAAGCAAAGATGAAGAGTGTGAAAATTATATGAGTTGGAGAAAGTAAATTAAGCAGGACTTTTCTACACAGAGACTGAAGCAGGAATAAAATTTCTTTGCAGTGCTGTAGGTTTCAGTCAAAACCTAAATACCCAGACCAGCTTCCTGTCAGAGTATAAACTGCATGTACTTTGGCCATTTTCTCATCAGTTTAAAGCTAGCATCATATTTGTTACAATGACAGCGTATTTACTGATGAAAGCACTCCAAAAGACATTTTGGGAAGAGAAACAGAATTTTATCAGATAAATTCACATTGCACGAACAACGTTTTTTCAATGCATTTGTGCCCTTTGCATTATTGAAATAAATCTGAGGTAGATTACAATGTAATTGTAGATTACACATTACAATATTCTTTAAAAAAAATAAATGCAGGAATTATCCAGCTCTTCCTCCACTTGAGGAGAATGTGAACTTCTGATAAAAAGTTTACTTTAGTTGCTCTGCCAAGTGCTAGGCCCAGAACTTGGGAGGATTAATAACAGGAACGGGCTGGAGACATGTGATTGAGTTAGCCTTGTTTGCAGTTCGGCTCCTTAGCAAGGTACAGCCTGACCTTAGGTGACTGTGGCTAAAAGGAACAATTACGGAGCTCAGCAGTGGAAAAAAAGGTAAAACAAAAACAGACAGACCGGAGCCATATAACTGAAAGAATTTAAAGTGTTCAGCTAAATTAGGCACATTAGATTAGAATACATTACATCCAAGCTTTGTTAACCGCTTCAGCAAGAAAAGAACTTCAGAAAAGATTATAGAAACCATGGATTTCTTCTAGAACAGATGCTGTACTGCTTCCTTTTATCTCTCAACATATCTCTCAGCAAATAAAAGTGTACCTTCCTTTATCTAAAGTTACATGGCCCTATCACAGCCATACTGGAACGCATCATAAATACTAGTTGATTTATGATTCTAATTCCTTAGATATGAGAAAATATTGAGTGATTTGCTCTTAGTGACCTGGGAAGTATTTGTCATTGCCCAGAAGCAAGGCTGTAATCTGACCTCTTTCATCAAAGTCTCCACCTTTTGAAGCTTCAGTGGTTTCTGGGAAATCATATATTTAAGAGTTAGTATAGCCAAGTAAAATTCCGTATTTTTCAAGTGCAACATAACCTACAATTCTGCAGCAACACTTTGCCTCTCCTAGAGTTAGAACATCTTCATCTGCACCAGTGAAAAAGCTTGAGCTGTCTAATGATCATCTAAAAGGTTTTAAACAAAACAGCTTTCTCATAAGAGTGCATTTCTCTGAAGGTCAGTTTATCAGGAAAACGCTAGTAACAGTCAAGTGAGATGACATTTAGTGTAGCAGGTTTGCTCCTAGAAAGGAATGTCTCCCAGCTTTTTACTAATGGGGAACCACTGCAGAAAAGGGAGCTGGTGTCTGAGGAGACACATGCAGTGGGTTTATTCAGTATCTGACTTGTATTTGGGGAATAACCTGACACTTGAGGAAGCTCAGAAACCCGCAAAGAGCTTTTACACTGCTGTACAAGGAAACAATTCTCATCTCCATCTGTTTTCTTAACTCTGCTTGTTTAAAAGACTTCCTAACTCTCATTTGAGCATGAAACTGTTGGCATTTTTTGTGTATCAGTTCAATTCCTGTTCAAGGGGTCCTTGGAAAGCAGCACACCTGGTGGGATGGAGAGCAGGCCCAGAGCTGATGTGCCCTCTGCAGCCAAATCACCTGGAGAGCCTGAGCGCTGGTACCCAGGCAAGGGGCTCTTGGATCAGGAGCAACTCCACTGAAGCCACTGGAGATGATTTTGGTTCTCTATGTGACGTGTTTCAAATGCTGTTTGTGGGCACAGAAAAACACCAGAGACATGGCTTTGGGATGTAGTCATCGAACGCAGGCGTCCTGGGACACTCACAGATGCCCACTGCAAGCCACAGAACACAGGCCTGCTGCCTGCTGATCTGCTTTGGGGAAAATTGCTAGGATTGAAGGAATTATTTTGTTCTGTACCTCAAGGGCCTCCCGTGGCCAGGCAGGCGGGCCGGATGCAGCTGGAGCACTCCCTCCCTTTCCTGGTGCAGAGGGCAGTCAGGGTGCTTGGAGACGGCTGTCCAGAGACCTGGGATGGGTCGCTGCACTGCCTGGGAGATGGCATTCAAGGGGGAAAATCCCCAATCCTTCCACAGCCCAGCCAGCCAGGCAGGAAACTGGTGGGTGGCACTACCAGACCCTAGTTCTTCCCACTTGAAGCAGCTATTTAGCCCTCTTTTGAAATGTGTTTCATGAGTATTGAGTTGTATGAGTTTAAAATTGGGCTTAGCTAGCCAGGGTGGATGGACCCTGACAAAGAGCTTTTAAGCCTCCTCAGCTGGTATATAAAATATCAGACAGCTGATATTTTAGGGAATGGGTTAGGACATGACAATAGCTCCTTGCACTGGTGCAACTGGTTACTGACCGTAATTCTTAACACAGAGTCATAGAATAGATTCATGTAGCCATAAAATTGAATAGATTTATGAAAAGGTTCAGTGTTACCTATGAAGCCAAGACAATGCAATGTATTAGCTGGGGCTGAGAAGCCAATTTCACTGGTGCAGGGCTCCCTCCTCACATAACTGGCTGTGATGGAGGTCAGCTCATCCTCTTGGATATCCATCCAGTCTGAGGCAGACAAGAAAGTACTGTGACCTGATCCAACCCATCAAGCACTGATCCAAACAGGAGATACAAGGCAAAGGGCTTCTATATAAGGAAAAAAAAAGAAGCTGGTGGAGTTCAGAAAAAAAAAGCAGGATCAAAAGGAATATTTTGTAGCACAGTTCAACTCATCAACACAGCCTGCACAGTGCCTTCTTTGGCACTTTATCCCACAGTATAAGAACAAAGCTAGATCCAAAAAGACAATTAAAAGGAAACCACACTATCTAGACAGGACATCTCTTCTGCAGAGCACTAATGATTAACCTTTGGAAACCACAATAATTTATCATCGAAGTAAAAAGTACAGTGAAACCCCAAAGATCATTGACATGAACCAGAAGTAGCCTCTGGGAGATGTCCTGCATACAGGAAAGCATTCAAATACGTACAGGACATAGTCAGGGTCTGGACTTATAATTATGTTTTGAAACCAAATAATATTGCACCTTGACCAAAAAGGAAAATCCCATGAGATAAAGGGTGACTACTCCCTGGAGTATACCCCGAGACAGCTCTCAACATACAATGAAAGAATCACCACAGCCCAGTTTTAGGGAGTCCCTCAGTAAATGGGAACAAGCAAGGTTAGGTAACAGAAGTGTCTGAGCTTGGGATCTCTCTGCAGAAAGCATGAGCTCTCTTTTACTGTAAATAGTGTGATCTGGTCTGACCAGTGGCTGATTGCAGAGCTCTGTCTCGTTAGCTCACCTCTGGCCATAACAGGTAGTCGTCACTTGCATGGAAAGGAAAACAGAAGTTAATGGACTGATTCATTCAATCTGTGTTTAAAAATCCCTCTCTGCCCATGACTCCTAAGGAAACTAAACTGATTCCCCTGCATGTCTGACTTGGAGCATACACACAATGCTCCCTGCTGACAAGGTTATCTTTGATGTAAAGCCACTGTGCACAGGCCGCTGACTCTACCTACATCCATTATAGGAACCCCTCGTATAACATGCACCTTGCTTCAGCGTGCAAGACATTTGGTTCCCAAAAACACGATAGGATGGCTAGAGTAACCACTAACCAGACATGCTGGAATGCCTGAAAGTGTCCAAGATTAGTCATTTGGCAGCAATCTGCAGGAAATGTAGCTTTACATATCCCACTCTGGACAGAAGGGTTTAGTGCTCAGGGCCTTCTGGCAGGTCTGAACCTGACTCCTTCCCTTGCAAAACACAGCACAGCTTGGATCAGCTGTGGCTATGACAGCTAGAGCTGGGATGCAACTGCCACACAAATCTGGATCACTCACTTTGTCAAATCTGTCTCCAGCATATTTNTAGAGCTGGGATGCAACTGCCACATAAATCTGTCTCCAGCATATTCTTTACTTCACCAAAAGAAAGAAACCCAAACCGAAACAAACCCTTTCCTGTGCCTGACCTTGGTTTTTTTCTGGATAATTTCAGCTTCCGTGTTTGTCAACTGAAAGGAAAACGCACGTGTCACATATGCATGGGTCAGAAATCTGATGGGTGCTTGTATGTTATACAAGAGATCAAAGACTGGAGAAATTTCATGCTAATCTGAGGGCAACAAAACAAGGTTACTGAAGAGCAGCGTGCCTGCTCATCAGCTGTACAGATCAAAGCAAATGCAAGATTGCATTTAGGTGCCACAGCGCTGGCAGGACTGAGCTGCAGACGCTTTTTTGGCCACTGGAGTTTGATGGGGGACTTGCACGGACCATCTTGTCAGGAGGGCTGACACCTGCACCTCACTGCACTTTTATCGAGGGATCCGGTCCCCTCTCTGTAAGGCAACCCGCTCCTAGGCCACATCCACGCCAGGAACTGTGCACAGCACCGAGCCCGTGCCTCTGGCCAGCCGGCACAGCCAAAGCGGCAGCCGGGCGTTGCACCGGTGGCTCAGGAAGCCCTCCCAAGGAGCACGGCCAGAGCAGCCTGTCCTGGCTCTCAGGCTCAGCGTGCCTGACCCTCAGATGGACCACTCTGCTTGAGCTTAGTGCTGAGACGAGGCAGAACGAGTCCCGCTGGTCCGGAGCTGGAATGCTCACCATGAGACCCCAGGCCCGGGCATCACACCGTTGTGTGGGGCTGCCGTGGCGCTTCTGCTCAGAGCTGCAGCAAATGAACCAGTTAAAACATGCAGAAACCAGCAGCTGTCGTGCTTTTCAAGTACTGAGCTGCAGAACTGGCGCCAGGTACTCCCGCACTCAGGACTGCACAGATGATGTTGCTCCTTCAATGTATGACATTCATGTGGCATTCCGACGGTGAAAGAAACCAGCACAACCGAATGGATGAATGGAAAAATGAATTGCTTCAAGTAGATTTAAAGGAGATGTTTAGTCATGCATGGGAAGGAAAAGATAGAATAAGTGACCAAAATAGAATGAAGCAATTGGAAACAGCTGATGTTTGATGAAAAGAAAGATATTTTCTGGGGTGAGAAATTTAAAGGCCTTGAGTATTTTGAAAGGGCAAATGATGCATGACTTTCTAATCCTTTAAATGGTGCCAGGTTATCCAGAATCCACTCCAGAAAGGTTTCCGAAACAGTTTATTCTAGAACTAAGCCAAAACCTTCAGCCAACTCTGGAAAATCTTATTTAGAGTCAGACTAACATATTGTGAGCTCATGTCACTGTTGGAAAACTGCTCCAGCTGAAAGCATGAGGGAATAGTTTTGCTAAGGAACCCTGGGGTTTTAGCCATTTGGTTTTTGGGGCTTTTTTTATTTGCAAAAAGAAAAGGCAGGAAAGGAAATTAAAATCCTTGATAAAAGAAAAAAAATTACAGAAGGGCTGAGTTACATTTTCTGAGATTCCTTACTGTCTTTCCGTGTCACAAAGAGCAGGCAAGTCTCATGCTATACTGGAAGTGAGGGGTTTCCTTTCCATGAGGTTCACATTAGTGCAGTTCTCCTACAGATGTGAAAGACAGTTCCACTGTTCTGACCCACAGCACTTTGTGACTCCAAATGAGACCAACCCAATGGTATTGCTCCAGCTAGTGCCCAAATCATATTAATTACTATTAAACATCTCTGCTAAAATGGCAGCTCAGACCGTGCACTCACCCCCAGCCAGTAGGAATTCAGGTGTCAAACCCCACGGGGCACATGGGTGACACTGTCATGGGCACCAACAAATGGCTTTCACAAAGCAACCTTTTTTAAGGCTTTGTGTAAGCTTTTGGGCACATCCAAGTCTGAGGCATCCTAGTCATTCATGTTTCTGGGTCCTCAGCTGCTCTTTATTTGCTATGAATGTTGTGGAAATTTTTTTTCGGTTTTGGGTTGTTTTTTTTATTTTAACTTGGCGAAAAAAGTTAGTGGATAAATGACAGACATTACCTCGTCCCTTTAGTAAATCATTGGCAGACATAGGTCAGCATTTTGAGATGACAGGAACACGGTTTAGTGGTGGACTTGTCGGGTTTATGGCCGGACTTGATGATCTTAAAGGTCTTTTCCAACCTAAACGACTCTATGATTCTATGTGTGGACACAGGTAGGAAGCCAACCAGACAGTATATTACTACCTTTTATAATAAATGTATGTTTTGCTCCCGTGAGTGTCCACACCTTTTTAAGTCACAAGTGTGCTGTAATAAGCAAATATAAAGTCAAACGCTTGTGGTTATATAAAGCTATGTGGAAGGAGAAAAGAGAAGCTACTTGGAATCCATGACATCTGGAAAACACTTTCTACATGGAGTCTGAAGACAGCATACATTGCCAGCCTAGCACAGAGGACATAGATTTCCCAAATAGAAGCCTAAGAAAATAAAAGTCAGTAAATACAAAGTTGATCCCAAAATACAACTGGGGAGGGAACACAGATCTGTTTAGAAATTCAAGCCAAAATTGGGAAATTACTATGGACACAGATAAAAATTTAAAACAGAAACATATAGCATATTCAAATATGCTTTGAGCAGAGGGGTTGAACTAGATGATCTCCAGTGTTCCCTTCCAACCTCAACTATTCTATGGTTCTGTGAAATGTTTTGCTTTGGTATTTTCTAAATGAAATGGTTTGGGTTTGATTTTTCTTTTCCAAAATGAAAGGGGACAAACATAAACAGCTTATAAAGCAACTGCAGGCATTCTGTTTGGGACTGAATTAAAACAATTTGCAAAATTTAAGAATTTTCCTCCTAAGCCTCCTCAATTTCCTCCAAAGGGACCTCTGCTTTTAGTTTCAGCAGATCTATGTTTATATTTCATAGCTGAGGGGGAAGGGTCAGAGAGCAAACAAAAAAACTCACCATTGATCCAGCTCTGCTCCCAACCCTTATTTTCTTACAGATAAATCCTTTCAGATGTACCCCAGTTCCTTCAGGGCTGAAGGTGCAGAGCAGGCGTCTCTGCAGCCAACAATAACAAACACTAACACCAACTCTGCACGTTTCCATGGCCATGGTGCCTCAGAGACCTCCTCTTTCATCCACACACTCCTCCCCTCCAAAGCCACCTCCTCACCATCTCTCTGAGGCTGGGGAAGCAGGGACAGGTCAGCTACACCTGCTTACCAACAGATTTCATTACTAGGGGGAAGAAGAAGGGGGGAAGGAAAAAAAAAGCTGTTTCTGCTTTTTCATTCTTTTCCCACCTTTCTTATTTGCTCGGGTCTGATTACCCATCCCATGTGGTTACTAGTGGAAGAGAAACTATGTCATTAAAGTGGAGAGAAGTAGCACAGGGAGCACTGTTGCACAACCAGCAGCCTCCGGGATCACGCTGGTGTCCCCAGGGCAGTACGGGCAAAGCGGAGCAATATTTTCCGATAAACACTAAAACCACTTGCAGTTAAGCCTTGTGCTTGGTCTGGCATGGGAGTACATGACACTGGTAGATCAACCACACCAGAGACTGACTCGAGTCCATTTGGGGTCAATGACAGCTTCAGCCGACCGCATGCTCATGGCCAGCGCTGCAGAAGGTGCTGCAGAGGCTGGATGGGACTGACGGGGGGTTGGAGGGGCACTCTCAGGAACATCCCAGGGGAAGAGGAAAAAAAAAAATCCCAGGCCTCTACTACAAGCACGAAGGAGCTTCACTGCTCTTAGGAGGGAGGTTGGGATTGGTACAAACAGGGGAACAGCCGAGGAGTGAGGAAAATGCCAGCCTTAGGGAGGGGAGGCAGTGGAGCTCAGCTCGTCATATTAGCACTTGTTTGCTCACGCAGCAACACTTCAGCACAAAGAAAAGCAAATGTCCATTATAATCTCTCATTTCTGAACTAGTCTCCTGCACGTTAATTCCTATTGACTGACAAGTGGAACAGCACACATCGATCATCTTGTTAATCAGGTATTCTTGCAGCAATGCATGATGCAGTTTAAATAAGCCAGGTTAAGTTCCTTGTGTACACAAGGAAGCTATTATAAGAAAATGTAATGATGAAACAACTTTTTGCAAGAAGCAAGCAGACCTTGAGCACCTTCTATGCTTTGGAAAATTTCACTTCGTTTATATCATTTTTCATGACCTTTTGCTTAGCGTGACGTGGTTTTGTCCCCCAGCTGTGACCAGTTTGGCTTGAAAGTCAAGATTTTGCAAGCCCGACTAGTGAAACCTCCTGAGGCTCTAAGCTTTCAGGGAGCTCAGCACCTTCCTTTTGAGGGGGCATCTCTTTTATATAGTGCATTTTGGTAGTTCAGAATGATCACCACTCCCGAGGCTATTGCTTAGATGCACAGCAGTTCTTGGCAGACAGGACTGCCGAGGAACTGTGGCCCTGTAACGTGCTCAGAGAAAAAGGTTCTTCCACCCCATGGCACCAAAGCAGGAGATGCCAGCACTGCCACAGAGGAAGAGCACTGGTAACAAACGAGGCTGCCCAGCCCCAGCTGGGTACCCCACTGCACAGCTGACCCTGTTGCCCGACCTCCCAACACAATTACATTTGCAAAAACATCTGATTTGCAGAAATAATTCTCCGTCTCAGCTCCCGCCGATATCAGCAGAGACTACACGCCCTGGGACACTGAGAAATCAGAGCGGTATCGCCAGCCTGTGCTTCCCCTCTCCCACATTTACGAGGGTGGCTCAGCCTCTTAGGGGCCGTAACTGAGTCTTTATGAAGCTCTTGGATGGGCTTTACTGCAAAACAACGCTGAGAATGCACACGCACGATTACGCCAGGACAATGGCCTGAAGTTAACAATCGCTTCCTGTAATTGTCTGAGGCAGCCTGTAGAACTAAGAATCATCTCATGATAAATCCTTGTTGGTCATTTACCATCATTAATCTATACTGTCAGAACGAATTAGGTGCAGAGGAGCATATTAATTACAACGCAGATGACACTCCAGCTTTAATTATCACGACTTCAGAGCGAACAGTGCCAGTTAATCAAGCTCAGTACCGCGAAGGCTGTTGCAGGAAAGCGCTGTTCAGCTGGCGGCACCGACATCCAGCCCGCAGGGTCTGCAGTCACAATGATGCCATTCTAGCACGAGTTTTCCAAATTGCTCTCTACTTCTATCCCCGTTAGTCAGGTCTATGGGAACACATTTTCCGCTGCCTGTGACATGCCTTAAATTAGGGGTGACCAATTTTGTCAATATGTAGCCACCTAGCTTTATTTATAGAACATTTCAGCTCAAACAGCAAAAGCTCCCACTGTCTTTCTATGCCTTTTGCACAAAGTTTTGCATTGAACAGCTACTTATTCATTTTACTTACCAGCTAAGGCTATGTTTTTACAGGCTGTTGTTCCCATTTCAATATTATTTTATGCCATTTTCTGGAGGGCTAAGATTATAGAATGAACCTAAACATCTGGACAGTTTGTAAAGCACTGGCAGAGCAGCTAGCAGTGTTGCAAAGGCCCCCAAACCCCATCAGACAACTGTAGCCCTCTTGTTATTGTGGGAGCAGAGACAGCAACTCTCAAAGCCCATCAGATTCCTGCGGACACTCTCCGTGTGGATTCCAGCAGGCAGGCTGACCGCTCGCTCTGGCTGTTACCAGCATCAGGCTGCTGGGGAGAACAGATGAAGCTGGTCTCCACATCTCCTGCAGACAGGACATGAGGAGGTGCCCTGCCCACAGCACAGAGACAGCAAGGCAGGAGGAACCACTCCGATGCTAAAGCTATACAGGTGTTGGAGTGGGCTGCTCAGTGAGGCTGGGGATTTCCAGCAGCACAGACTTCAACAGGTCAGGTATCTGCTGCAGAGCCCCTGGGGGGGCTTCACTCTGCTCCACTTCCAGCTGCATCACACACCGTCTGAAAAACACTCCGTTTTCCTGAAACTGGTGTACAAAATGCAAAAGCCTGAGGAGATCCAAGTAGCCTGTGAAATGTCCTCAAGGAGAGCAAACCGAGGAAATAAGGAGTTACAGAAACAAACCAATAAAGTAAAATTACTGCGGGGAATTTAATCACTCAGGAGACAGGAAATTCAAGGCTATGGTACCCATGACAACTACTATTTGTCCACAGTGTATGGAACATTAACCTTAACTCCATATGCGGAAGCAGAAAAAATTATGGGACATATCAGGTATGAATGCTTATTTCATGCAGAGGGTACTCTGTGAGGGCAACTGTGGAAGCAATAATTAAATTTCCTGACTGCGAAGCAAGCAGGTTCATGCACAAGCAGCTCTGCTGAGACACGAGCGAACATCACCAGACAGAGCTCCCAGCTCGCCCCATGGCTTAGGCAGGGAAGATTGAAGGTTTCTGTTTGGTCATAGTATCAGCTCCTGCCTTGTAAGCTTCTGGCTGCTGTTCAGACTTTGTTTTGAGAATCGCCATGTGTTGATTTAGGAAATGTTGTGATGTTTCTTTCAGTTGTTGGGTCAACAAGAATTCTGCCTTTCTTGTATGTTTTCCTTTTGAGCAACTAAATCAACATTCATCCTTCAACAAGGCAGAAGGCCAGTTCCTGCTGGGTGATCAGTTTACTCGAATGCGAGAACCAGGTTATTGCTGAGTTAGACAGCAAACAAGTTATCAAAACCCGAGAGAGTTTTGCGCTTGTCTTGAGCTGAATTTTAACCCCTGGCTGGATACTGTGGAGTCAGATTACTTACAGCAAGAGCCAAAACCAAAGCAGCCAGATAGACAGCAACCCTCTGGATGGAACTGTTGTCCTTAAAGTTTCAATTTTCACATGGTCTTAGACAATTGCTGACTGGTATATCTATTGTTGCTAAAATTTGGAAGACAAGATTTATGAATATAGAAACAAACAGCAAAAGTATAGCAGCTGAGAAAACTACTTGCAGTCAGGTGGGAAGGGGGGCTATTGAAACAATTTTTTTTGAAACAATTTTTTTTGAACAATAAAAATTACTTTTATCTTTTGTCACCACCATAGGACACAGAAGCAGGCAGTCTGCTTGGTTATGACCTATACCTGGCTGACTCTGGAGGTGCCATGTGCTGTCTCCTCCTCCAGCAGCCAAACCCAGGGCCCAGCATCTCCCACACGGAATTTTTCAGCAGGAGCAGGGCCAGATGCTAATCCAGCCCATCACTCTTAATGAAGTGATTTAACACATCCACAGCACCAACCAGCGTAGCTCAGGTCTGACCTCTGTCACCACTTCATGGGCAGTTGGATGATGCCAAAATCCAGCCATGCTCACGGAGGGGCTGGTGGAGTCAGTGCACTCCCCAGGGCAGGCTCAGGTGCCGTGGGGTGGTGGGTGCCTTCCCACGGTGGGTTTGGGGTGCTCCGTGCTGTCTGCTCAGATGGGGCTCCCTGCAGGAGCAAGGAGGGAGCAGTCTGAAATGCAGCAACATCCTCCCAAGCAGCAGCATCCTCAGGCAGTACCTTGCCAGAGGGCTTCCATCCAGTAGTTTTGGACGTATTTTACCGAGTCAAGGCCACATTTATCTAGCAGCAATTCGAAGTGAGGAGATCTCCCACTGCGGAGAAGATTGGTGCTTCTTTCACCTGCACTTCAAAATAAGAGTGCTCGCATGAACTCCCTCTGCCAAGAAACCATCTCAGGGCCGTCCCAGCCGAAGGCACGGCTGGGACAAACAGCCCAAGCACTCTCTGCACAGCCTGGTTCACACTTGCAGCCTGGGCACCTGGTGAGCAGAAAGCAGCAGTGCCTCTCCATGGCTGACCTACTTAGAGGTCAGGCTCGCCCAGGGGCTCTGAACCGTGTCCCGTGGGCCGCTCACCGCTCGGACATGCACTAGGTTCACATTCTGCCCACCCTCCTATGCCTTGCTGAAGCCCCTGAAAACCTCAGAGTCAGCTCTGAAACAGAGGCTGATGGCCCCTCACCACCAACAGCTCACTGACTTGAAACTCCCCATAGGGCCATAAAAGCCAGAAAGAAACCATTTTACAGGAAGGAAAAAAGAATGAGGCGCCCTCCTTGCAAACACCCACTGTGGGCAACACAAGAAGGATGCCAGGGTTAGCCCAGCTGATCAAGAACCATGTGGTATCACCAGTATCCTTCACGCAGCATCCTGCTCCAGGGAAGGGAAGGACTCCCAACAGCAGTTTTGCCCTTGGCTCTTGGAGACAGGCCTGCTCCTGCAGCAGGGTTTTTGTCACTACTGCAAACCCCAGAGCAGTTTCATGAGGGCTGGGCTAAAATTACCGCCCTCATTTCCAGAGAATGGCTAATGACCTTGGACTCTTCTCACTTTTTTATTAAATATGAGCTATTCCTCATCAGGGAAAATCAGGATTTGATGCTGCACAGAAATGAATAGCTGAACAAGCCAAATCTTGAGAAGTGGCTCTGCATATGTTCTCACAGAAGCCATGGCAGGTTCTGGAATTAATCTGGCCAGAATTCACCAATATATCTACATGCTAACCTGGTTTGAGTACTGCTGAAAAATCCCAGCCTGTGAATGATTCCCGTTTCTGAATCTCTGCCCTTCTGTTTATGGAAAGGCAAAGAAGTGCAGTGATGAGGTAAATGTGTTTATGAATGCTCTGCTGTTACCTTTCTACTCTAACAACTCACAGGAATTACTTTACCACCCTTATTTATTGCTAATCAAGATCAGCGCTGGGGGAGGAGAAGGAATAAATTCTGCCACAAAGTTTGTGCTAAGTCATTTTTTCTTCATGACATGAAAGCCATAGCCCAGGCAGTCTTCTTTGAAGCCTGTTAATGGTTACAAGTGTCCCTTTTCTAAGAGTTTGCTTAGAAGTGCTCACATTTTACCCAGCACCTCTTCCATAGAGCAGCCTGAGCTGCAGCAGAGCAGCAAAGTCCAAGTGTCCAGCAAGCTGCCCTGAACTCCTGTTTGAAGAGTTTCCTCAAAAGCAGCACCAGCTACTTTGCCAGCTAATCTTTCCAGCCTGCAGCTACAGAGCAAAGCTAGCTGTGGACCTGTGTCAAAGGTACATTTGTTAACACATTTCCCCTGGAGTGCTAATTAACATTTACATCAAGTACCGTGAGAGTGAAAAAGCTTCAACACAAACACACGCTGCAGGGAAATGTGAGGAGCAAATTCTCTCCCGCTCCCCCCAACCAGACGCAGCGTACTGTTTGCCCTTCAAGAGCTGGTGAAAATCCAGTTTGTTTTGTAATCTTCTGTTCTCTAAAATCAGATATTTCTTCAGGTTAATAACTAACCAGCTCCTTTTTCATTTAAAAACCTCTAAGTGCATTTAGAATTGTATGACAGCAAGGCCCTGCTGGCACTGGTGCGAGCCAGCCCACGTGCAGGTCTCCGTGCTCAGCCACAGCACAGGCGCTGCCCGGGCTAACCACAGAAAATGACGGCATTTTATGATTTTATAATAAACATAAACAAAAGAACATCAACACACTTCTGCTTAAGATTCAACCCTCTTAAACTAAACACTGAGATAGGAAACACAAACAGAAATATTTGTAGCTGGATCTTCAATTACCACATTTTGGGATGCTGACAAAGAGCTCTAATGAGTAACACTTGTGCCCACAATGAGAGGCAGACAAAGTTATTTGCAAACACAAATTTGCACTTGAAAGATGCGAAGGCAGTTGCTGAGCAGTTGAATAATGAGCTATTCTCAATATTATTTCTCAATATTTATTGAGAAAAAATGTGCTATCACAGTGAAGTAAAATTTTTAAGACTGCGACCAATATAACTAAAATATGGTTGAAAAAATCCGCTAGATTTTTCCCAGGGCAGAGGGGAGTTTTTCCTATTTTTTAAAGGAAAAACTAGAGCATATCAGGTTCACAGAAAGAGAATCATATTCTATGAGCCACAAAACAATAATATGTAAATCTTCACCTACTCTGTGAACTTTTAGGCCATGACAGAGTGCCTGTTGTTATTCAATATATTCTCTCCAGCCTCAGCCATGCATCCTGCCCAGGCTCCTGTGAATTAGAATCCGTGTCTAAAAAAGCACCAATAGACACACTTGCAGATGTAGTAAAAATTGACTGAGCACACTACTTCCAGAAATCAGTTTCTAACCCTCTGCCTCCACAGAAATCAGAATCTGAGATGAATAATATATACTATGAAAACACAGACTTTTTGATTGCAAACGGCTCTAGAGTTCTGTGAACGTATTTTGTTATTGTTGCCCTGTTGCCAAATATTTGAGGTGAATAATTTTCAGCCTTGATGTTTACGAACAACTCTCATTGTTTTGTGTTGCTTCTGCCTTTTAACTGGATATCCAACTTTGTAAAAAAAAAAATAAGCACAGCAAACGCAGCAGCAATTTTTTCAGTTTTTGTTTGACATGCTGAAGTGAAGGACCCTAAGCACTGATGAGAACAACTGTCTGGGCAGTGCCACGGGAGATGCACCAAGCAATCACTGCTGAGATGTTCCAACAGGACAAGGTGATTGTGTTTCTTCTGCTTGACCAGCTCTTCAAACTTCATTTCATTAGATACACACGTCCGTATTCACTAACAATATTTTTTAACAAGTAGCAAGCACTCATATATTTTCAGAATTTCCAGTTTCCTAAGTTCTCTGTCTTAGTTTCCAGTAACTCCCATGAAGAAAAGGCAGTACTGAGCTAGAATCTAAACTGGCACATTTCTGATGTGACCTCCCAGAGACTCCTTCTCCAAAGCACAAATGTCTGGGCTGAAATCCTGGCCTCAGCACAGGCAGCAGAAAAACTTCCACCAGTCCCCTCTGAAACTTGTGAAGATAAGAAACCCCAGTATTTTGGGGGAAACCAAAATGGAAGTAGAATGTCCAACTTCCAAAATGCTAATCGTTCAGTTTCACGTAACAGGATGAGATTAATATAAACATGCTAACCTGTCCAAACTGGAAATCTTTCAAACGTCAAGCACAGGAAACAACAAGGGTTTTTTTCAGGCAGGATGTCAGAGTTACCCCCGTGGTTATATGTGAGCTGAGGACAATGTTGTTACATGAGATCGAATTACAAACACAAGCAAACAGAAAACAATCTCTGAACGTCACTGTTCGGGATCTGACGAGAAGCACAGCTGACCCACTCGGGAGGTTAAATGCTCTGGAGTGAGCTCTGGGGGAACAGGAGGAGTTGCTGCTGGACACTGAGTTCCACGCAGTTAAACTGTCAATTTGTTTGCCCAAGTTAATGCTTATCTTCCCCCGTGCTTGCTACAGTTTTACTCAACACATTTGACCTGCAAATCTTAAAGCAGCAGCTTTGCTAAAATTATATGAAGTTTCTGGACTCTCCGAACACCTAAGAAAACTATTTTGGTAGTTTCCACAGCACAGAAACCTATAGTTACTCAGATATTTGAAACTTGCAGTGAGGTGGATGACGGTCTCTTAACCACACACATCACCATTTCACTTCTGTTCCTAATGTTTAGCACAACCTTGCTCTAAGGAATTTCTGAAGTTGTTTACAAAGCTGATGCAGAGGTTGCATTCAGTCTGATCCAAGGGCAGTGGTTTACTGAAGTCACTTGTAAACAGCAGAAAGAGATAATATTTTCTGTAACTGAGGGAGGAGGGGGAATAGAAGTTCTCACCTTGCACCAAGGACCATTAGAGACAGAGCTGGTTTCCAAAATATCTGCTCCTTCATTTTCTTCCATGTCTGATTAGTTACAAAACTTTGTTTTCCAATGAAAAACATTAAATCACCCTCCAAGCAAAAGCAAAGCAAATCATGCAGGCTCCAGTATCCCAGTTTGTGAAAGCCCTGCAATAAGTCACACGTCGGTTCTATGGTCACTGGTCTAATCCAAGGCTGCAGATCCTGGTGCTGTGCTGGATTTCACAGAGCTTGGCCTTTCTTTTAAGCTTTAATAGTTCCCCTTGTCAGGCATTTACCTCCTTCAGCCCTTCCTTGTGGATCCAGGCTTTCACATAACAAATGGCAAACATTTGCAGCTTCCCAGGTGCTCTAGGAGAACTGACACTGAACCTCTGATCATCTCAGGAGAAGCCTGACAACGGAGTGCAATACGTGGCCACACCTCTCTGCTGCCAGAGCTGGCCTAGACCATAAAATCAGAAGCAAGGTCACCCAGCAACCAACCATTCAACGTCACTACAGTAATAAAGCCAACTTGCACTCAACTTATTGCTTGGGTAGATAAATATTTTTATTAGAAGAAAGAAGCCCAGAGAGGATGGCAGGGTGCTGACTGTTCTGAGCTGAGATACATTAGTTCTGATCGATGCAAAGCCCTCAGCAGACACACAAGGGCCACATACAAACCCACCAGGCTCTGTTTGTGGATGCCATTGGGGTCAAACCCCTAAGCATTTTTCCCTAAGGATGCATAGACCCTGCACCCCAGCATGGGTAATGTCCACAGGGTGTCTTGCAGCAGAGATCACATGTTTCCATCCGGGTGCCCACAAGACTTCCATCTGCCACATGCTCAGCTTAAAAAGGTTCCACTCACTCTCAAAAGTCTACATAAAATAGGGATGAATTTAGCAAATAGCCTCCATTCCCTGCCAGAGCCAGTAAAAATCAGGTTATACCATAAGACTGCCTAGGAGAGCTCTCTCAAGCAAATGGATTATTCTTCTCAGGAGCAACCACATACCCAAGGGAGCACACTCAATTTAGGAAGTGACATTTCTCTCCAAACACGCTGTACACATTATAGAGAAGGGCTACAATAAATACAAATAAAAGCAAATAAATACAAATAAACAAAAGATCGACCCTCTCTGTTGTGTTTGCTATCAGGCAGTGCCACTGCAGATAGCTGGTGCCCTAAAATTTCAAAACCGACTGTGATCTCTGACATCTATTTAAAGACAAACATGGCTTCATTTTCAGTGCAGCCACTTGTCTCAGGAAAGGCCTCTCTTTAAAGAAAAGAGAGGAATCCAGGGTCACTGGCTGCTCTCAGAAATTAAAGCCACTTTTCCCCCTCTCTGATATGTGACTTTTCTTTCTATGTGGCAGGAAACAACTTTTTTTTTTTTGGGGGGGGGG
>VZTE01000895.1:449523-470838 GCA_013397775.1 Eulacestoma nigropectus | reverse complement strand
GGGGGGGGGGGGTAGTGGCAACTGTGCAGAAAGATTAAAGTTAATTCTGTTCAAGTATAAAATATTTTAATCCAATGCTCATATTGGCAGCATCATTAAAAATCAGCCGTACAGGAATCTGATTTTTAGACCTCTTTCTGCCACTGAAGCACAAAGTGCATAAGTGATTTGGTTGAAATCACATGCTCAATTATACTCCTCATTAGTCACATAGGATTTCATGAGATATTTCTCAACAGTTTAATTTAAATTGGTCTTTAAGGAGTTTGAGATTACATTTTATCAAAATCCTCAGTTAACTGGAAGTGTCTATCTTGTGGTGACATAAAAGTTAGAGGCCCTCAAACACTAAGTAGGGTACATCAGACTGAGCCCAGTGTACACATTGCTTGATTACGTATTTATTTCAAGGAAGCGAAGATAAATGCGACAAAAAGGGCAAGAATTATGAGGGCATAAGTGTGTCTTTACAGGGAGAGCAAGGCAAACGATGAGTGCGGATTTGGAAACCAGCAACTTAGCTTGTCTCTGCCACTGATTCTGTGATTTCGAGGGGTAAATCAAAAGCCCCGTGCCTCAGTTTCCCCTCCTGTGCTGTGAGACCAGCAACACTCAGCATTAGTAGCTTAACCAGCAAACAGTGCGCTGGAGATGTCCAGTCTTCATCAAACTCGCACCTCTCTCTGCTGACAGGCAGGCTCCTTCCCTCATTTGCCCACGCAAACTCAAGGGAAAGCAAAGCTGGCTTATCCCCACATGCACAAGTGTAACCCCAGCCCAGCCTTCCCCCAGTGCTCAGCACAAGCCCACAGCCCCTGGGCTCCCGGGAACAGGCTGATTTCACTGCAGCAACGTAGCTGAGCAAGTTTTGTCTCCTTTAAAATAATTCACACGAACTCTCTCTCCAAAGCAGCAAATAACCAGATGAGGTACTCCCTTCCCAGCTGGAAGGTTCTGCTACAAATATTCACCAAGTTTAAATGCCCCTTTCTGTGATTTTTGTATGCCCAGGTCATTTTCTGAGAGCCAAAGAGCTTTCACAGCACAGAACCCCAGGGTCTCTCAGTCCTGGCTCTCCGGGCCCCTCTGGCCAGCCCTCCCTGCCCAGCTGGGAGTCAGCTCAGCCTCAGGCAGGGTGCGAGACAGGAACAGGGAGGGAACTGTACCAATCTTTGCCCCAATTATTCACGAGGGCTGTTTATTACAGCAGCTTCAAGGACTCTTTTTTCCACCATTCCTTTAACTCTCTTGGGCAAAAAAGTCTCTGATCACTAATTGCCATTTGAATTTTAAGAGAGCAGGCAAGGGGCCTGCCTGAAATATCAGATTGCTTTGCATTTTGTTTTTTCTCTGGTTTCTCTTTAAGGTCACCCATTTGGTGACATCTTAGCTATGTCCCAGAGTAGCAAACCCAGCCTTCTGAAGTTTGCTTGCATTAAATACCAAGCAAAAGTGCTGTATCTCATTATCCACGTAGGTGTCCGTGTTACGTCTTCTGCTTTGATGACATTCTGTGGCAGTAATTTTCACAGGTTTTTTTGGTTTTGAATTGGCCATTTCCTAATTTAAAACAGAGCAATCAAAGGAAACACTTTCCACATACGCAGCATAACATAAGATAAACTTTCCTATGGTTGCTGCGGAGAAGCAAACTCACAAGGTTTTCAGCTTCAACCTTTAGTGTAAACCAGACATCTGTTTCGAGTTGTATCAGATCACAGGAAGGATAGCCCACAGCTTGGTTTACTCCAAACTAATTTAGGAAATCAGAACTCTCCCCATGGATGAGTCACAAGCTTCTTGGGCAACGAGAGGCCAGACACATTTGTCTCTGCAGCTTGGTGGTTTTCCCTGTAAAACGGGTGAAGGCTCTTTCCCCCATCTGGAGGGGACTTGCAGCTGGAGGATGTAGCCCTGATACCAAGCCCGTTTGTGCATCTGCAGTCCTGATGTCAAAGTCCACCAGGAAAGGAAAGGATGAAAAAGAAAAGAGAAAGTGCAGAATGGGTCTAAAGATGGCTTTGAAGTACAGCCCGGGAGCGGAGATCAGGAAGTGAGAGCTGTAATTGCAGCTGGGTATCAGTTTCCTTTTTTATTTCAGGATCGCCCACAGCATGCTGGAGTTTCTCCCTCAGAAAGCAGGCAGGAGCAACACTCACCTCTACAGGAGAGCAGAAGCTGCTGTTAAATGGAAGAGCCACAGAGACAAAACAGCTCTTTGCATTTCTAATGCAGAGGCAAACAGAAAGTACCTTGAACATGTCTGAAATTACTTTTACTACTTCTGGACCAGCCAGGAAAGCTAAAAACTATTTCTTATTTTGTTTCCTAAGGAAGTTGCACTGTATTGCTTGTGGGCTCTGCCCGAGTTCCTTGAAATGGGGCCAGATTCAAGTGAACTCAGTAGGGAGGAGACATCAGGATCACGAAAGTAGGTGGTCCAGCAGACCAAAGAGGTCCTGCAAATATCCCCAGAGCGGAAGGCTCCCAGCTGAGCTCACGCCATCGAGAAGACCCACACAGGAAGGCAGACCAGAGGGAAGGCACCAGTGCCACAGCCATGGTGCATTTGACATCAGTCTGGGGACAGGTTTATTCCAAGCTGCCCCGAGCCTGGCAGTGCTGGCCATTAGTGACACCCCAGCACTGTTCAGACCTCAGCAAACTGCACGTTCAGCTGCTCACGTGGTGGGTGCAAGCATAAAACTGGGACCTCAGATGTGACAGCCCTTTGACCCAAGCCCTGGTAAGGCTGCCCGTCATGGAGGCTGCCCTGGCCTGGCACTTCCAAGCTGCTGCCTCAAGCAGATGTGTCAGAACAGGTTAATAGACATCCTTCTGTAACTTTAACACTATTAGCCAGCATTAAACAAAGGTTTAAATTTTTTTTTCCTTCCCAAGATAAGCTGCAAGGCAGGGAGCAGGGCTGCTGTGAGAAAACACGGGCTCTTGGTACAGTGAAATAAGCCTGTTTGTTCCAGTTACAAAAGGCTGTGAGCTGAACGCAGGGGCCCAAGTTATCAGGGAAATGACAGCATCTTGAAGACCATTGCAAAGGATTTAGGTTTTGGTATTTGCTAAGCATACCTTGAGTGTTTGACCATTATAAATCTTTTCTTGTTTAGGAAAGAAATCTCATTTTTCATGATACTGTGCTTATCTTTTAGCAGAAGCAGGGGCAGGATCTGAATATGCTGGTGTTTGCAGACAGCAGTGGTGCAGTACAGCCCGTCTCTCGGCTTCACAGTGAAGAAAATGAGCCACAATTGTGAAATCATTGCCTAACAATTGATAAGGACAACCGCTGCAATCCTCTCCCTGCCTCCCCTTGGCCAGCATCCCGATTACCACACATTACTGCATGTATAGAAAAGAGAACGGCAATGTTGTCAAAGTACAAGCCACACACACATAAGACAGAGAATTTATCTCCATGTCTAGTCTGGTTTCCTCTTTCACCTTCGGCCAAGTAATTCAGTCTTTGCAATTCTTTTTTTTCCCCCCTTTCATGACAATATTTACCATCTTTCTGACAGCCCTTGAGTTCTCCCAAGGAACAGGGCTTTGTAAATAGGGTTGAGGGAGAAACCTATTCCTTCAGAGAAAGCCACGGCAGGTACCTTGTACAAAGCACTGCAGGACACTCTTTTAGGAGGGCTTTGCTTTGCAGAAGAATGAGGTTTCTTCATGCCTTGTTTCAAATCAAGACAGCCATTCCCATTTCACCGTTCTTTTCAGGAACTCCCTAGGGCACTAACACCTTGTGGCATGAGATGCCAGCTCCTGCTGTCAGCAATCCCAAGAAAAGTCCAGCCCACCACAAGACCAAAGAAATTTGGTTCACATATTCTCGCCCCGAAATGAAGAAGGATGTATGAAATTTCTCAGACTCCAAAATTTATGACTCTTGAGAACAGCAAGCCCACACCCTCTGTTGCCACTACCACGCTGAAGGATGCGATGACTATTTTCTCCCATGAGATAAAAGCCTGTGATAAACCAAATACTTGTATGTATTAAGTGCCAGATAAATGCTGATGAAGTGTTAAGCAATGGTACTTTCAATGAGATTTTAAAAACGCCAAATGTGTTATCACTTCCTATTCTACACGGATGCCCCACACTCAGGGGCAGGAGTACTGCTCACTAGTCAGCTGCCAGGACAAAACCTCACAGGTTCTGCATGAGCTGAGTTACAAAACCTGGGCCACTGAACTGCAGCTCCCTTGAACACAGTTCAGTATTACAACCAGTTAGGGCCAAACTCTACCCAACATCCCTAGAAATGTCAAGCAGTTATTTCAGTGCCTTGCTGACTCAGAAGTAATACAGGCAAAAGAGGAAACAGGAGAGATTGTGTTTGGATTTAAATTTGCTGTTCAAAAGTGCAGCATAAATGAGGCACTACCAAGATGATATTTCAACTTGCAAAAGAAATAACGTACAATTCACAAGCAATTCCTGCTTCTGTAGAAACTTAAATTGCATTTGGTCCTAATGACTCGGAATTTCTTAAGGGTAATACGAATAGATCGCAGCTCATCTTAAATTCTAGTTCTTCCAAATACATTTATATTTCTAAGAGCAAGCAATGTATTTTCATTAACTGAAGGAAATACCCTAGAAGTAATCTGAGGGAACAGGAATTGCCAACATAGATCATGTCATCCACAGAAATCTCACCTGTATTGGGTCTCAATAAAATATCAATATTTGGTCTTAATTTCCTGTGAAGAAGGAGGCATAACTGAACCCCAAGAAGATATCTAGAAGATAGGGGATGACCCTATAAATGTGTGGCTTTTGGGCCATAGTTTTAAATTTAATGGCTATGTCAAAACATGTGATGCTCAGCCCATGTGAGGGAGGTTTAAAAATGCAACAATCATCCTCATTTGGCCCTGATTTGATTTCTGACAACCTATGCAAGCCTAAACAATACAGCCAGCCCTTCAGGAACCATCTGACTGTGTCCCTACAGTGAGAGCCATTGCTTTCACATGTATAGATATGTAATTTTTTAATGCTGATAAATAGTGCTTTTTGTATTATCAAACAAATTATATGTACAGCTAAGAAAAATCCTGAAGTGTTTTCAAGGACTTTAATCAAAACACCATCAGAAACAAGATGAATAAACAAAAAACGGTTCTAAGACATCCCTTAGGATAGACTGGAGGAAAGTTACTGGTGTCACAGCAGCACCCTCTAGTGCTGCTGCCACTGGGCTTTGCCAGCACTTCCTGGGTAAAATTTGACACTTGGTGTCGGGATTAAACTTCTCTTGTCCTAGACACAGCTCACAATAAGGTCAGAATATCAACATCATCTTATGGACAAAGTGAGACATAGATGGCTGTGGAGAAAAATCCACCATTACTAACAAATATTTTAAGAGAGAGTCTGCAATTAGCTGTATCAACAGCACCCACAGCTCAGTAACTCCCAAGTCATGGAGATAAAGACCAGTGCAAAGGCGGAGATTATTTTTTGGTTGTCCAGTGGAAAAGAAATGAGACTGCTCCCACAGACTCCAAGTGATGTAGAGACACAACTCAAAAGTAACAACTGTCAGGCTGCTGTGTTTTACCCCCAGGCAGCAATGAAACCCCACAGAGCCTCTTGCTCACTTTCCCTGGTGGGATGGGGAACTGGAAAAGTATACGCGACAAAACTCATTTGGTTTTTCTTTCCCTTTTGCCCACCAAGCACAGTGAACAGCCCCCCACCCCCTTCCTGCAGTTTGTGCCCCATCGACCTTCAGCACTCCCAACCACAAACTACACACAAAAGCAGGAGATTATTCCTGCCTCAGAGACTTTACCTTCGTTCCACAGCCTCTCTGGCTTGGTGCTGGGACTTTAAAAATTGTATCTTATCTCAAAAGCAGGCATGAAGAACCTTTATTACAGGCATTATGCAAGCACACATGCCTTGTCACAACCAGCGAGTTTACTGGAGCCCAGTTTCAGCAGGAAAATGGGAGGAAAATGCCAGCTCCCCAGAGCCCCTCCCCAGGGAGTGGTCAGTCAATTCCCTGCAGCTGATTGAGCCCACCCTAAAAACCTCTGTGAATCGAGCAACTGGTTTATCATCTTTCCTTACAGCTCTAACTGATGCAGCTTTATGCTGGCTGTTTTGAAAGCTGAAGCTGACCTTCTCTGAAGCAACAGCAAGTGTTTAAGGTCTGCACAGCCAGTGAAAAATAAATTATGGAAAATTCAAGTCCAGCCCCCATTCACTTTGCTTTATTTGCATATAAAATGCAGTCTGGAACAGAGGTGGTCAAACACCATCATGCCTGCTTCCTGTGGCCAATATGTAATTTGGCTTCAGAAAATTGCTTGTAATTCAATATCAGAGCAGAAACCAAGGCCCTCTGTTTCTCACTGCAGACTCCTATTTCCAGGTTCTTGTCTAACCAAAACCAACTGTGACATAGGCTGACCTCCCTCTCTGCAAGAATAAAAATAACTTGGAAGATTATGTGTATCACTATTGTGTGGTGGCATCCACCATAACACTCTTATATATCATGTTCCCTTCATCATTCCTCTAAAGGCTTTGCTGTTGCTGTATTACTCCCTCTTGAACAGGCTACTGGGGAAAATGTTGCCTCTTATCGGCATTTTTCAAGTTATTCCACTACAAAGAAAGCCCATTAGAGCTTTAAAATTTACCTTTGAACTTTTTTTATCATTGCATTCCACTTCATAAATTCTGTCCTACAGCTGCACAATCATATCTCCAGCTGACACTGATAGCACAGAAGAGATGGTAAGACAGGGCAGGTTTACATTTGAATTTGTCAGTTCAGATGTACATATCCACCCAAGGGACATTTTTAAACATACCTGTGAATAAATTGCTCCCTGCACAGGTGGGAAAATAGTATTGTTCCAGGGGAGATACAAACTTTGTCCTCCCTGGTCTTGTGCTGCAGGAGACTTAGAGAGAATCCCACATTGTTCCTAAATAGTCTTGGCTTTTGTAGGCTGGAGCAGGTCCCAGGCACTTACTGTGTAACCCTCGCTATACCTCATGCAGTACCCAGGTGTAGTTCCCTTGCAATTTAACATGGAAATGGACTGGCTAATTGGCTGCCTTATGGTCAGTGAAAGAGTCAGGTCTGAGAAAGTCCCAGTAATGTTCACAGCACCAGATCCTGCTCTGTCCCAAAATGATGGTAGTAACACTTCCTCAGGTCAGTGCATTCCTGCTAGCGCCTGTCTACAACCTGTGTTCTGACATGCTCTGTAATCTGACACTGCTGCTGCTATCGAACAGAAAGCTTCTGCTCAAATGGAACAATTCCCTGCCTTTCTTGTCGAAGGAAAGATGACTTAAGAGACAAGTCTGTTTCCAAACCAGTCAAAGGATCTATGAACTAGGTAAAAGAACTTGTATTACTGGCAGAAAAAAACCCCAAACGTCTTCAGAAACATAATGGCAGTGCTGAAGCTGAAAGACTTGCTACAGTGTGCACAGTTAAAGGTTAAAAAAAAAAAAAAAAAGCTGGGAAAAGGCTGCAATGTTTATAAAGCCAGAGTGTCATGTATAACAGGATATGAAAATATAGTCTCATTAATCCTAGAGGCATCCAGGGTGCACATGTCTTGTTATTCATCCACATCAGGCCAGTTCCTAGTGGTTTCAACCATACCTGGTGGTATCTCGTGCCAAGCACAGACACACAGATTCTGGCACTGCAGCATGCAGAGCAATGGGAACGATGACCTGCTGTGTATGCTGCTCTCATGCAGCTGCCCAGCTCCAGTGCCAATAGTGGAAAACAAAGCTTGGTTAGAGGAAGACTCGGACAAATTTCCATTGTCTACAAAGCCTTGATTTTAAAGGGAAAACAGACACCATCTTACCTGGTCAAGCGCTGTACAATTCTCTCTTTCCATCTGGCATATTTCAAAGCATCCTAGATTGTTGATATTTGACCTATTTAGCCCTACCCTACTCAAAACTATGGCCATACAGCCTATAAGTGAGCATGTTCTGCCTCACATCTTTCCTGTCAGGGTACACTGCATTGTAATAGTAGATTCCTCCACACTGTGGCAAGAAACATCAGTGTTCCTTTCCCCCACCAGTCATTCTTCTGTGACAAACAGAAGTAGAAATATGGCATATGTATAATACACTACAAAGGTTTTCTGCATTAAGCAAATGTTTAAGATGTTACCTATTTTTCAGGGGAAAAAAAAAACTCCAGGTGTATTTTGTCTCCATCCAGACATTTCATATTTACACATTAACAGAGGGGCAACAAATTGAGAATGCAAAAAAACTTTATTAGCATAAAAAGTACATATTCAGGAATCAATGCTCCAATTCCTTCACGGCATCTGGCATGTTTGATACATATTCCTGTATCTGCTACAGCTGAAGGAAGACCGGATTGTAAAATGTCAGAAGCTTAAGGTTGGGGGGGAGTTATTGTTGGGTTTTTGTTTTGTGCCTCTTTTTAAGTTATGTAAACAACTCAGAATGAAACCTGTACAAGCAGAATATTAGCTATCATTTGTACACTTAGAAGTTAAATAAAACCCAATTTCAGCAATACAAAAAGCAATATAAAAAAGTAGTCAGGTGCATGACATGCATCAGAAGAAAACGTAGAAGAACACGGCAAGTAAGTGAACATGTCTCAAAAGTTAGATCATAGTGAAAACTCTCTGTAAATATCTGTATGGCTAGACATGAAAAACATGATAAAATTCCTTGGTTCCCTAAGAGATCTATACAGTTGCATCTATTTCAGCTTCATTAGACATGAATATATTAGAAGGGTAAAGTGATTAAAAGGAATAAGAAAAGTTTACTCAAGTTTCACATTTCAAGCTGCCTATTTGATAAGGTAACTAGACAGAGGTAGATATCCAATATTAGTGGCCAAGCTATTCTAACAAGGCCTCTTAGCTATCTTGTCAAGCTTTTACTTTCAAAGCCAGTGTGAAAAGGCTTCAGAGATAAAGGATGTCTTTCAAAAAGGCAGCCAGAAAACCTGTATTGCTGATGGAAGCAGTGGAAGTGAAGGGTATTTAGGAACAAAACATTTCCCAGACCATTACGAGGACACCACTTACCAAGCGCTAGAGCTCATGCAGTCATTTCAACAAGAGTGACAGTGATTTGCTCATTTCCTATGCCTATTTTAGAAGCTGAACCTTTGCTACCTATTTGGCTCCTTCCTAGTCAAAGTAAGACTGCAGGGTGCCGCGGCGGCGGATGTCACACGTCCAGCAGTGGAAGCCGCCGCCCAGAGAATTGGCGTGGCGAATGTTCACTTTAATTGTGGAAATGCCTGGAAGAAATACACAATGCACACTTTAAAATCAGGCTCTCAACTTCACGTGGCCAGCTCCGATCAGAACATTGGATGGTGCTTTATATGGCTAGGTGCAAGTGTGGAGGGTATTTCCCACTACTTTATTTTCCCAAATTCTAGGTAGAGAACAAGCTAGGAACATAGCTGGCTTGTTTATTCTGGTGATATCCTCAGGAATACACAGTGCCTGGAGCACAGCCAGTGTCTGATGTGTTATGACATGCCAGTAATAAAAAGATAAATTCAGGTTTTGAGGTATGTGAAGAATTAGCTGGAATTCTGCTACAATGTATGATCAGGACACATTTTCATAAATATGTGAGAGCATTTATGGTTCAGACACTGAATGTGCTCTTTCAAGTGCCTTTCAAGAAAAGAAGTATTCAAGGTAGATAGCTCTGACTTCCTCTTTCCCTGAAAGGGAAAAGAGGCTCTTGCAAATACTACCTAGGTTAAGCTTCCTCCCCTTTTTGTTCAGCTCTGACGTTTCAGCTGTGGCTCAGCTTATACAAAGTCCTAATAGAAGGATCAGACAACTTCTCTGTTACAGAGTTTGCCTTTTTGCTTCTCAGCACTTTCAGGAGCTCAGGAGGAGCTCAGCAGAATCTATCACCTAGGTCAGCAATAGTTTTGTTCCCAGTAGACCAATCTCAGTCCTACAAACTTTCTGACTACCAGAGTTTATTTAGGACTGTGAAGTTCAAGTGTGAAAGATAAGCCATGGTTAGCATTAGTAGCCTCATTTTTTAAGTATTTTCAAACATTGATAAATCCTCAACTCCTTGGTCATGCATTAAAACAACCTAAGACTGAGAAGCTGTGCATAATAAGACTTCCGGATTTGATGTTCAATTACAGTTCTCCTGTCACTGCATAGCTGAAGGAATTCCACACTATCATGAAGTTACATCTCACAGGGCAGAGATTCTCCATAAAGGAGCAGAAATACCTGGGTTAAGTGTCTTAATTCAACACTCTAAAATACAAGGAGTTTGCAACTAGAAAAATCTGGAAGCATTTTGGCAATGACAGACAGCCCGCTCTCTGTCATTCAGCAATAGGTGCACTCAACCTCTCCAAGACAGATGTTGACCTTAAACTGAACAGACAGTTTGCATTAAAAAAGCTCATTCAAAGGCATTCTAGCAACAACTTTAGTTGCTACTCATACCTTTATGTGCAGCAAGCTGTAGGGGGCAAAAGAGGGCCATATTTCTATGACTGAAGTATTCAGGAGGAAAATCACTGAATGATTCTTACTTGCTAATCCAACTGTTTGAGTACTTTTTCCAGTGCTGGCTGCTTTGACTACTTTAATTGAAACCTCCATTTACCCTGGCTGGTAGCACAGTAATTTTCTTTCAAGTATATGTGGGAGTGCGTTAGGACATACCCAGCTTTTCAAACATCTTCTGGATCGACGTCTCATTGGCATCCACCATCACACGTTTCTCATCCAGCATTAGGACATTCATGGAGAGCCATTTAGAAGACATCCACAGCGGGTGATCTAAACACAGGAGAATAAACCTTGTACTGCACCAATGTTACTCCACATTAAGAATACTTAATACCACTTAAGAATACTCTTGGAATCCTTAGAAAAGGAAGAGTGACTATACCATCTGGGATGAGGGGCACTGGGGGTTGAATCACAGTCCAGCCGGCTTTCTTGAAGAGCTCAATCTGGAAGAGCAATTTAAATATATTCTCAAGAGGGTTCTTAGAGTATCACATTGTGTCCTCCAGCCTATGCCAGATTTTCCCACAATATTCCAATGTGCATGACATCCCCTGCCCTCAGTTCTCTATTCTGGCCCTCATTCAGGCTTCATCTGCAAACCCAGTTTTCATACAAGCATTTTTTTAAAAGTCTTTTTCGATTTTGCATACCAATAGCATTTGTATCTCTTTATTTTATACATTCTAGGCATACTAAGATGTGTTAGAGACAAAAGGTAGCATTTGCAGTTTGGATCTTGTTAAGTAAATGTATTGAATACGTTTCAGTTGTTTCCAATTATCCTTTTTTTTGTGTTACTTCTTCCCATATGATTGTAAAAGCCATTGATGTGAATTACACTGATGTTTCTAAAAACAAGCTCATCAGAAATAATATAAAATTACCTTTCCTCCACACTTTATAAGAAAATTATAATGCAGTTCATTTAACAAAGGGACCAGTGTAAAACCATCCTAAGGAATAATTTGCGTCTCTAAGATTTACACAGTTCAGTTGAAAATAAGAGGAGGATAATTTGGCTAAGGAGAATCGACTTTTCAGCTTCATTGTCTGAATAGTCGGAAGAGTATCCGCGAGTGTCCCAGCGTTACCACGAGGTGGAGCTCCAATCCCGAACACTTAATAACCAGCCTGGCCTGCCAGGATTTTAGAGAAAAGCTCCCTTTGGTGGGCACCATTCACACACACCCCCACCACTTCCCGGTCATCCAGAACTGCCAAACAGTTTTTATGAGAGCAAGCTGCATTTATCTTTTCTATCTACACAGACCAGCAGTTTTGCCTGAAAAAAGTCCCACAACATGGGTTTAATACAAGGAGACCCAAAAACATCCTCTTTCAAGTCAGATTACAAAAAAACTGTGAAGGGGCAAAGGGGAGGAAAAACTAAGATTGTTTGAAAGATTGGATCCTCAGAACGGATGCCAAAGGAGGCAGTAATTCAATTAAACCATTTGCATTGAAACCACTTGCTAGGAAGAGACCAACACTGCTTTTAGGAGCTGTGCTCTGCACATGGCTCCATGATGTGCAGCACCCAGCTCTGTCCCTCTGATTCAGTGTCAGCTCAGCTATTCCCACGTGGTTGTGCAGCTTCTGAAGCCACGGGGATCCTCACAAAAATCCTCAAGCACCCCAGTGCAGGTAACATGGCTGTGACAGGGATGAGCTCTCACTCTCTGGAAGGCTTTCTGATCTCATTGTGCTGACAGCAACATTAGCTTTTTCTCAGAGTGTAGTAGCAGGTTTTACGTGTCTCTCCTCTTCCCTGCTCTTCAGAAGGTATTTCTTGCTCAGTTATTCAAAGCTGAATGCCTGAGCAGCTACCAGATTCCTGCCATTGGCTCAATTAACACCAAAGGAGAGGCTTCCAAAATAGGAATAAAAAGGGAGATTTCTCATCTGGGCAGCAGAAACCCTTCAGTTTCTCTTGGGATACAATTAAAGTACTTAAGCAGTGGAAGTGTTCAGAGAAGTAGTATATCCCAGGTGCTTGCTTTAAAAATTAGATTACTTCCATCATATTTAACCGTGCACCAAGGAAGCAACACACAGTGGAATGTGTGGAATAGTAATTACCCAGCAGGGGACTAATCCAGCCGAGTGGTTTTTAAACACAAGACACTTTCCCCCCTTGTACACTCTCACCTGATGGCAGGGACGGTCTGGGTTAGAGAGCACAAGACCAGGCCCAATGATATTAAAAGTGGCATCAATGTGCATAGGGTTGGGATCCTTAAAGGATATTATGTGCACTCTGTAGTCCGGTGCAAGGTGTCGCCTCATCCATTCAATACCCATGTAGTTTGTAACCTGAAAAGCAGGACAAATTAAGCTTTACTAGGCTAGAATATAAACTGCATCCAAGTTTAGTTTGTCTAAGGTTTTGTTTAATTAAATACTTGAAGCCAAAATAATAGAGAATTCTGTGTCTTTAGCTAACCCCTTACCTGGAAGGCAGTCTTATCCTGTGTGTTAAACATTCTGTAAATAGCATTTTCTTTTGTCAACACTCTTATTTCAATGCTGCTCAGGAATTTAAAAAGACAAAATACCAGTCATTAATATAGACACCCAAACTGATGGAAAGAAAGCTTTGTTTACCTGGCTCCTTTGTACAAAGATATCTCTTCCAGCTCTAATGAAGTCAGCAGCATCAAAGCATGGCTCAAATTCAGTAGTTACAAATTTTCCCTGAGCAGCCAGTTTATGCCTGTCTTCAACAGAGTGGATTGGATAATTCTAGTTGTAGAAAAGAGAACAACAACAACTTTAGGTTGGAGATGTTAAAAGAAAGTTCTCGATTCGCTACTGAAGAGTAATTTGAAATTAGGAAAATGTGTTAATATTGATGGCTAGTATGTTCCTTGGAGGTGGTTTTGGTTCCTTCTTACTAGAACAGAAAAGAAAATCTAAATGTAGACGTAAAAGTGAAAGGCTTTAAGCACATTCAAGAATAGGTCATGAGATAAGCAACAAGAGTTATATCAAGAAATTAATTGCTCTTCAGAATCACTGTGTGGATAATATTCCCACTTCCTGATCAAAAGTATTCATTACCAGTGGAGTTTAACTACCAGTCCAACAGAAATACTGGAATGGAAGCTATTTCCTAATGAAGGTGGACTCCCTGCTTTTCCACATTTTAGAATGGAGCAGTACTTCAAACTAGAAGATGGATCTTTATTATTATAAATAATTTTTAAATTAAGGCAATTAAGAACAAGTGAGATGTAAAAATCCAGCACAAATGAAAAATACCAGGTAAGCAGTTACAGGCTCTAGAAGTTTTCTAATACTGAAGGTGACTCTAAGGTAATTTTGTTTAACAAAGATTTCTTTGCATCATTGATGACACTGTTCCCAGAAAGCTGCAATCTTTCCACAACTAGTTTACTGCATTTATTAGAAATGCCATCACCAAGGTTCTGATGCATTTGGGGGCCTATAGTAAAGTACCAAAATTGTCCAAATCAAAATTATTAGAAAAAAAATGAAGAAACTATTCACTAAAATGTTCGGAAGGTAAATACAGTTTAGATCCTTCACTATTTCTTTTATGCAACTTTCAAAATACTAATCATCCTGCAAAACAAGGATTATGAGGAGGGATTTTTTCTGTGACAAAATTTATATTATTTCCCACTTTCCTAATGCACCCAGGACATACGGACATTCTCAGGGAATCCTCATTCTTTAAAGTAATCTCTGTGATGTTTTTCTAGCATTCCTTCCTCTTTAGTAATGCTCAGTTACAGCCAGTAACCAAAACAATTCAAAGCAGAGGAATTCAATAGACACAACTTCCTGTCCCTTGTTCTCTAATTGCACACACTGAGTTTCAGCTGGAAAGGCTACAGCACGTTTGCCTACACTAGAAAAAAAACCAAGTCTCCAGAGTTCTTTTGTGTCATTCTCCCCCACAATTTTGTGAATTGTAGATATCAAGTTGGTACTATCCACAAAATCCTGTATAACAAGAACTGAAGTCCTGAAGGAAAATTAGAACAGTACCTGATCGTAGAGTTCATCTGCCATTGTGGGTTTTGGGGCAGTTGTCCACTTAGCACCACTGTTGAAATAATCTTTGATTAGTCGTCTATATGCCCTGTACTCAAAGAAGCGAGCACGCCAAGCCATAGGTGCTTCAATAATTTCATTTCCCACCACTAACAGGATGTCTCTTGGCATGGCAGCATACATACCTGAAAGGAAAGTGGCCATTAATGAGATAAATGTGTCTTTCTCAGCTTTTTCAGCTTGTGCACTTTCTATCCTTCTTTTTACCAATATTTCCATGCAGAATAATTGCAAAAAGCATGGTTAGCAGCATGAGGAAGCCAGCACAAAATGTCAAGTCCTTACAGTCTTCAGTAATTTTTCAGAGTAACTTTTTTTTTTCAAAATCCATGTAAATTTTGCTACAAAGCCTCACTCATAACAAATTCACAGCTGGATGGAAGCCATCCACCATCAAGCCTCCACTTCATAATTTGGTTAATGAAAATTAACTAGACCAAGGCTTATGAATTACCCAGATGACTTTAAAAAGTGATGATGGGCAGCAAATTTTCCAAGGGAACATCATTTCTTTATAAACTATCCTTTTAAAAAGTAATAGCAAAGAAGAGGAATTCGATGGAACACAGAACTAGTGCAGACAGTAGTCCCATTAGACTTTTCATTAACATTATGTGTACCTTAATGAATTTGAATTTCACTGGAACAATTTAAGAACGTATTTGACATGAAAGAAGCTTGAGGACTACACTTGGTGCAAAGCTTGGTGAGCCAGTGTGCTCTCACTGCAGATAACCAAAGCCATACGGTGCTGCACATGGAGGAACGTGTGTAGATAAAGAGACATTCCAATTTCCTTGACACTTCTGAGGATCTTCCTGGTAAACTGCTGCCTCCAGCTGTTTTGTCCTCCATAGTTGAAGATGGATCCAACTCTAGGATCCAACAAAGAGCTATCAAGAGAGTCGGAGGGCCTTAGAGCGCTTGACTTTCATGTGGCAAGTATGGGACAAAGCACTAACAGTGTACAGCCCCTCTGAGGGCCATGACAGATTAACACTTCTTGGCAGTGGCAGTGACAACAGAGAGGGAACCTGGCAAGAGATGCTGGTGTGGGAAGCTCGGGTTAGGTATCAGGCAAAGGCCTTTCATCAGGAAATTCACACAGCACTGAAGCAGGTCAGCAAATCAGGTGGCAGAATCTCCATCCCTGGGGATCTTCCAAGTTGTAGCTACAGAAAACAATCACTGACCTCACTTGGTGCTGGTGATAATCCTGCTCCTGGCTGGAAGGTAGGCTAGATGACATCCAAAATGCCTCAGACAAGAGCTAAACAGACAAGAGCTTCAACAATGGAAGAACATTTACCTGTAGACTCAAAATCAGGTGTTTTATACTTCACAGACCAGTCAATTGGGTCAGGCCTCTTGACAGTAACACCTTCTCCCTTCAAAATATTGCACATCTCTTCAATTTCAGCAATAGCTTTTTTTACATGGTCTTTGGGGAAATTCTGGCCTCCAAATTTCTGGTAAAATCCCCAATATTTTTCGTATGTGTTTGCCTAAAATAGAAGGACATGAAGTGGCAAAGAATAAGCACCAGTTATTTTGGAGCGAAATAGATGCATAAGACACAATTCTTACTGTTCAAAGTTTCTTTTTCTTGGTCCTAACATGTTGGAGTGTGCCTTTTATCTGATTCCTGCAATGTTTTGACTACAGTACACTTCAGTTAGCATTGAGTGATTAGTACTGCCAAGTGGCCATTTGGTCCTTATTAGAGCACACTTGTGCAAACACACCAAACATGGCAAACACGCTAGACTCTGCTATTTAATAAGGCTATCAGGTATGTTTTTTAATTAAAACAACCTTGAGCTCATCTCCAGAGGGCACACATCTCTAGTCACCTTATTACAACCTCACTTCAGCACTGTCACAATGGTGACATCAGAAATTCTAAAGCCATCCCAAGTACGGGTAACACGCCTTGTTGGCCAGAAGGGGCCATACTTCAGGTGCAGCAGCAGTCTAGAAGACACAAAAGATGCTAAATTCACCTGCCAGGGTTGGATTAAAGCAAGGACAACATTTACAGACCTAAATCCTCTGCTGAAATGCTGTGGTATCCTTCTTAAATTAAAACCAAATTCAAAATAACGTCCCAGTTCTCAGGGTGAGCAAACCCAGACATACAGTCAAAACAAATGATGCTGCTTGAGTCTGATGTATCTGATGTCCCTCTGTCATGTCAGTGTTAGCAGAGATGCAAGTGCATATGGAGCCCTTCTGGAATGACAGCCAAAGGTCAGCAAGTTGCTTCTTTCTACCCATCTCATTCAGGCAGTGTGAGGGACAGCAGTGAGGTGCAGGAGAACCTGCCCTTCCAAACATGAGGTTGTCTCCCGACACTGCAGTCCTGACTCCCTCTCAGAACGCAACGTTCTCACCAAAATCAGAGCAATAACGTTCCTTTGTGCTGGCACTGCCACTCACTGACCCTGAGCAGGCAAGGCCATCCATCTGAAGGCATGCCTGATCCCCTTCAACAATCCAGGCTATTCACTCTATCCTCTACTACTTCTGGTTATTTGCCTCATGCTACAGAGGTAAGAGAGAAGAAAGAAAATTCAGCCTTAACACTTGCACAGAGAGCCTCAGCACGGGCATCCTGCTCCTCCAGTACTGAAGCTTCTTCCCAGCCTTCCTGAGGGAACTTGTTCTTTTTCTATAAGTGAGGTCTTGGGTAATTCGATCACCTCAAACTTGCCAGCTGGTCAGAAGTCACGTGCAGATCACATGAAGTGCTTAACATTCCTATGGAAACATGTTCTGCTAATGAGATAAATTCGTCCTGTGGAGTGAAGCTGGTTATTTTCAGAGCCAGCCATGGTGTATGTGAATGCCATCAATCCCTGAGAGGTGCAGCTCCTCTCCCCACCACGTCCTCTAGTACTGCTGTTTCTCAAACCTGAGCAACCACACTTGTGTTGCACTGATGGAATGGTGTAACCTTAAAGTTACCACAGAATAAAGGTTAACACTGTAACTCTACTCGTATTCCCTGCCTTCTGAATAACTGGGAAAAGGGTGTATGGCTGGGACATGTATTTCATAGCAAATCAGGCCTGACATTTCAGGCCCCTTTGGTCATACACATACGAGTCAGTTCAGCCTGTTGAAAAAGGACCACGGACAGGACACAGAAAAGACAACATTTGAAACAAATTCTTCCTTTTCAGAAAGAAATTTAGGAGTATGCTGTAAGGAAAGATTGCCTTTAAGAAACAGCAGTACTGCTCCCTATCGTTGGTATTTAGTTTAAATATTTGTCATGGAAAATAATTAACATTATCAAGATGTACCTTAAACCTAGTAGTGACAGTTATTAAATTTAAGATATTAAAACTTAAGTTCAGATCAAAATTCTTTTTGCCTAATTCAGTAGTAAACACACGTACACACTCCCACCTTCTCACTCAAGGTATAATGATCTGTGTTAATAATATCTCCTCACCCAAAATGCATTATTATTCACAGAATATACTGAAAAGCATTGCAGAGTACAAAGCTATAAAGTTCAACTGCTTGACTGTTAACAGCTTCAGAAGAATACATCTCAACTGTGGGACTTTTCACCGAAGTGCTGATTCAAAAAAGGGATCTTCCTAATTAATGTTAAGGTTTTTCAAGTTTTCAAATACTGTATTTACCTCTACATAGCCCATTTCAAGCTCTGAAAAGGATATGCAGTAAAGTGCCAGCTCATTAATATTCATCAGATATGCAGGGCTCCCTTTTCAATTCCTTCCTTCCTCCTTCTTATGCCAAGCACATCATTCCCACATCACAGCAAAACCACTTGAGTACACCAAACCCTTGTCTCAAAGTACAAGGGTGCTGAATGCAGCCATACTTCCTGCATTTAAATATTTAGTAAATAAACATACATACAATCTTAAAACACAATCTCAACACAAGCATTTACCAAACTGCTATAATTTGAGATAGGTTTTTTAGAGTGTCTCAGGTCTAAAGCTTCAAATTTTCGTTATAAGAGCAGAATTCCTTAGTTTTAAATGGCAGTTTTTACAAGCAGTGACCCTCATGCACTCAGCAGACAGCATGTGATACCCATCAACTCCAGTTTTGTTACTTACAGGGGCAGGAACAGGGATTTCTGGCTATTGTATTACACTGGAGCAACTGAGACATACACACCTTACCTTTCAGCCACATGGAGATCTGAACAATCATGAATCTATTAATTAATAATGATGATGTCAAGGTAGGACTGGACTGCTGCTTGGATTATTCAGCAACACCCTCCAGGTGTTCCTGTTGCAGTTTCTACAGCAACATTTAAGACAAAAGCAGAGAAAACTAGAGGAAACCACATCTCAGCTGGCTCTGTTCCCATTACCTGTTCTGGACTTGGCAATTGACATAAAGCAAATTTAAAGCTTGCTTTAACCCTAAGTCGTAAGTATTTGAATTGCAGAGGCAATCCTATACTTCGACATTCCCCACTGAGCTTTTGATATCACATGTAAGAGAAAGTGAAGTTCTGACCTGATGTGAGTAGTTCTGGCTCCATAGGCAGTAAAACCTGTGTAGCATGTGACTCTTCAGCAAGCTGGACACTTGGAATGTTTTTTCTCGCACTAAAGCAAGCCCCTGCCCACTGCTTAGGAACAGAATTTTGCCTCATTTAATGTTACAATGTAAAATGTTAGACATCTTTTTCCTTACTCTTTCTGTACATTCATTATGTCAGCCTTACATAAATGCACATACATACAGTTATATATTAGAAATGCTAACCCTCATTCACCTCCTTTCTGAAGCTGCTAGGATATCTTTGGAGTCTCTGAAAGACATAACTCAGATTTTTTTTTAAAAATAGATATAGAAATATAAAAAGGGCTGAGGGAAGAGAAGTCTTCTGTACACGTACATCTCAAACTTCCCCTAAACAACCATTTCCAGCACTTTAAACATATTTTCGGTATCTTTGTTTACTGTTCTTTCAATGTGAGATAAAAATTCTTTCTTTCTTTTTTTTTAACTGAGGTCTTCTGGTCTACTTTGTCAGGATATCCTTTAAATTTTTACTAAGGTCTCTTGGGCAGAAGTCATGTGCCAGCTCATTTTGCTGTGATAGCCATGGATTACATGCTGCCCTGCAGGTAGTACTGTACTGTAATAATGAAAGAGAAAGACTCAGGAACATGCCCACAAATGCAGGTAACACACATACTCAGCAACTTTAAAGTCCAGGTAAAGTATACAAAAACCTGGAGCAAACCCACTATTTGGGTGTTACTGTTTTAAATACAAGATTCCAGAGAACAAAGAAACAGATTTATTTAGGTTGCTGACATAGTTTTAGGCACAGAAAAATCCTGAAAAAACAGTGGACTATGTGTTTCCACAAAATATTTACTGTAGCACACAGGAGTTTCAGTAAACTACTTCAGAGCTGTCTAACACAAGAGTCCTGTTATTCTACCTCTACAGAACTCAATCTTGCTCAGACTATTAAGTAGAAAACTACACTTTTTTTTCGAGTGGTAACCCTACTTAGCTTCAAGCCAAATTAAAGTTTCATCAGTCCAACCAACTACCTCAAAAGCTTGTGTGTATACTCTGATAACATCAGGGCTATATTACTAGAGTAGATTACACATATTAGAGGTTCTCTCTGCTAGTGACTTCTGTTAAAACAGCTAATTCAGTTGAAAGTCCAAAGAAAAAAGCACATCCCTCACCAACATGGCTATGCTGTAAAGTTTCACAGATGTAAACAACTCCCTTGAAAGAAGAATCCTCAAGAATAAACACCACACCTAATGCATTGTGAAGCTTAAGTAAATTTTATATGTATCAATTCCACATTTTCTATTTAAAGCTATTTTTTGTTGTTTACCTTAACCTCCACAGAAAAAGGTGGGACACAAGCATTTTCAGCTCTTCCCACAATGACCTCTTCCAGTGGATCCCATTCATTGTGTGAGCAAACAAGACAGTCCTTGGGCACAGGGCTTGTGGCCTTGTCATCAGCAGCACAGGTGTTCTGGGAGGCCGTAGCTGCCTGGGTGCTCTGGAAAGTTCGCTGCACCCATCCTGTAAAGACTCCTCGAAGCTTAAAATAAAAATAAGAATGAGAATTACACTTCCCTTACAAAAGGCAAAAAGCTACGGTTCAACCCACAAATGCCTTAACACTATAATCCCAAAGCAATGTATGTTATTTGGAGTACTGACAGAAGCACGGCTTGTTACAGCCATTCCAATTTATTCACGGCTTGGCAGATGCTAAAAGCAACTTTTGCCTTTTAAGATACATTCCGTTTAGAAGCGACCGGAGACCGGAGCTCGGCACTGGCAGACCGGGGCGGGAGGATGCTGGGTGAACCTCAGCGAGAGAAGGCGGCGGCCGTCCCGCACCCTCCCGTCACGGCTCGGAGCACCCCGGCGAAGGGGCCACACGGGACCCCGCCCCAGGGAGCATCCTCAGCCCCAGCCCCGGGCCCGGATCCGGGCGGCACCAACCCGCGAGCCGATGTAATGCGCTGCCTCGGCTCCCCGGCTGCCGCCGCGCAGGCACCGCACTCGCAGCATCTCTGCCGGCCGGACACCACGGGACAGCTCCGCGCCCGCCCCGGCACGGCCGCTTTATGTGCGCCCGGCCCGCCCCGCCCGGCCC
>VZTE01000895.1:403969-449286 GCA_013397775.1 Eulacestoma nigropectus | reverse complement strand
GCCCGGCTGTCCCGATGGAGCAGCGGCTGAAGCGGCCGGGCCCGGAGGCAGCCCCGGGAGACACAGCCCCAGAGCTGACCGACAGCTTCTTCCAACGCACCTGGATTTCATTTCCGCGAAGGGCCCTTCAGCAGCAACCTGGCTTGGAAGATTTCCAGTCACGTTTTGAAATTTTTCTCTAAAAAGTGTGCTGAAGTGCATCATATGGTTATTTTTAGTCATCAAAAATGTTGATGACATATTCTTCAAGAAGTCTGCAGTTGACAAATTCTATTTCACCAAAAATTTCCAATATTTCATACATTAAGAATTCAGATTTTCAGACTACAACCTTAAGAGTTTGTGATTCACCTAAGAAATACTTAAATTCTTTAATTTCTGAAGGGGTGTTTCAGGAATATCCCAAAAAATTTCGACTTCTGGCTTCTTAAAATCCATATTGTGATATGATGAAAAGTCATCTTAAAATTAAAACCTAAACTGGTTAGCTCCTAATAAACCTGTACTTAAGTTTCCCTGCAAAACCTCTCTGTGATAAAATCAACAGACTTATCTTCAAAAATACCTCTATCTCAACAGAAACAGTCTACAACAAGAAATGTGTTTGCTACCAGCTCTACTCATGTTAAGTGTATCCCCTTTAGCCTATTCTGCATTTTTTTTACTTCGCACATAAGTTCACTTTTAAATCATTTCATTTTGCCAAGTAAAAAGCAGACACAGCAAAAAATTACTTTTATCCAAATTATTCTGTTTAAAGTTGTAAAGAATCTGTATCTTTCTTTCAACAGGATTTTCGGTTCTGCCTTTATCATCCATGCAGTGCCTTGCTCAATACTCCTCCAGTTACATATTTTAAACATGTATTAAAAAATAAGCTGTAGTCTTAGAATACAGCAAATCAGCCACAGTTTTACCATGCCTTAGATGTACAAGCAACCAGGTTTTATTTTACTAGGCAATTATTCATTTGGCAGTTTGTCTTTTTGGCACAGGTAAACACGACACCTTCCCAGGACAAATAACACAGTGTGAGTTCTCCATGAATTTACACAGTTCTCAGAGAAAAGTTAATTATTTTAGTTGGCATGATACCAAGTATGCATTACCCAGTTTCATACAACTGCAGAACTTTCTCATAACTCACTCAGCTTGTTAGGACTCATTTGTAACATAATTGCATCAAACACTATTGTTGTACCAAAAAGTATACCAGGATTATTTTTTCAAGTTTCAAAAAGGAATTTTCTTGATGCTATTTAATTCCTAGTTATCAATTTTTGTCATCTAATTAAAAAAAACCAACAACCCAAGAAACAAAAAAAACCCCACCAAGTTTATGCTGGTTCTGTTCAAATTCTTGCTTTTTGATTCAGTTGATTTTGTTAAGGTCACTCTACTCACATTGACCTTCTAAAAAAATTAATGATTGGCTTGTGGCTAAATCCAAAGGTCTTGCTTCCTTTTCTGTCCTTTTCAACTTATCAGCTAGTTTTGGACCTTTGAATCATTCTTTATCAACTCAGTTTACACAGTTTTTCTGAGTCTGCACAATGCTTCTTTCCCCACTTACTACATAGGTCTGATGCTTTATAGAGTCCTCACCGTCATTGCAACAAGTTTTTGCTGAATGCTCTAACATTTTTAAAATTTTTCTTCTGGACTGCATTTTTTCTGCTCAGAGTTTTTTTTTAGTGAAAACATTCTTTCCCATATCTCATAGGTCTCTTTCTTCCTTTTTTAGGGGTAGCTCCGCCTGGACGCAAGCCAATCTTCATCTAAGTACAATCAAAGCAGAAATTCTTTCCTTTTCCTAACTGGCACATTTGCAGTCTGACCATGAAGCCTTTACTCATGGTAAATAGCATTTTCCTTCCAGCCTTTATACCATTTATCTGACCCCTAGACTGCCCTAACCATCTACAATGCACTCGAGGTATCACTACACTTCTGTCCTCACTTGACCATCTTCTGGATCACTGGAAAAAACCCTCATTTGTCTCCTTAAGCAGTTTTAAGCAGTTGTGGATTTTAAGCAGTTACTTATTATTTTTTTGCTTGCATCTTTTTATTCCTTAACATCCAATACAGGCATCATACAGTTTGCGCTTGTGGTGTTTGACAGTGTCATTCCTTACCGTTCCCTCTGGCATCAAAACAGGAGCCCTCTTGCTTTTGTACAGTAGCTCTTTATACCTTCTTCCTCTGCTTCTACAAGAAGGACTTGATCTAGCAGTGTACATTTTAATAGAGACATAAATCAAGGAGCAAAACACCAGTAATGATTATTCAAATTTAGAGAAAGCCAAGTTCATTCATTCAAATACGAGAAGTTTATGTAAACATGTGATTGTCTGAGCAGGCACGGAGCTTTTTGGCTCAAAAATCTTTTTATAAACATCACACCATTAATGTTATTACACAAATTGCTAGAATTATTATAACACCTTAAAAGTTCACCTCACTAACCAAAAGCTTGCCAATTATTTTAAAATCATGTGCTGATCTAGTAAAGATACTTTCTTCCTCTGCAAACCTCACCTTAGTATGGAATTTTAACTTGAAACAGAGGAAAGAGTTTCACATTGCTATTGCTGAGATTTGGTCTATGAATATTAACTAGCAAGTTGTGATTTTTTTTTCCAATGGGGCTCTATGCATGTTCTGTAATAGTCTATCCATCATTTTTGAATGACACAAGGTGCCTTGCAGGCTTCTATAAAACCACCTCGCTCTGATAACTAGGTAATGCATTTAAAACAGTGTACTTCCTGTTACTGAAGAACAACATTCTGGCCCAACAGCATGAGAGAATAAGATAATAAGTAGTAAAAATCTAGTTTGAAACTACAGAACTAGACAAAGCAACAGGAGACATGGTAGGGAGAAGCCATCCTTGGCAACAAAAACAGAGTCATTGAAGTTCGAGGTATAAACTCATCTATGTTTTAGGACAGTACCTCATCTTAGCTTCACCTGTCTTATCTCTAAGACATCTCTATTAGAGAAACAGAAGTCTCAATGGATTTTACTGCTGCTTAAATGTGAGTTTCCATCTGTCCAGGAATT
Organism: Eulacestoma nigropectus; assembly: GCA_013397775.1. Classification (NCBI taxonomy): domain Eukaryota; kingdom Metazoa; phylum Chordata; class Aves; order Passeriformes; genus Eulacestoma; species Eulacestoma nigropectus. Next base: position 446,217 of record VZTE01000895.1, on the reverse strand, counting down.
GAGGTCCTCAACTGTTGTTTAGATTTGTGGTGTGGTACAAGGCTGTGACTTGGGGGATATGATGTTTAAGGTTAAGAACAGCTTACCCTTTCTTACCAGCATTTCTGCTACATTACTGATTAAAAAATTTTGTATATCTAGCACGAGCTGGTCTTAACATTTACATCTATTCAAGCTTTTACTTTACTTACAGAAACTTAATCTGCTCAAAAATACAAACGTTAGAGTCTTCAGTCCCTTCCTTCTCCTGCCTTGTCAAGGATACTGCTTGCTAAATTCCAACAGACTATCACCCCCAGGAAGAGAATTTGGCCCAGCAAATCTTATCTGTTAGCTACCAGAAACAACACAGAAGAATCCAGTATGCTTCTTAGAAAGCAAATTTCAAACTTCCTGAAGTTCAAAAGTCTGGACTGTTCCAAATGGAAAGAACAAATGCACCTCAAAACATTAAAATGACTTTTTTCCCCCTCCTTTAAGCTCATAATTTTGTAGTTACCTCTGAACTCTAAAAACAGTCAAAATATTGTTAGACACAATTAAAACAATTTCTCAAATTTAAAATATCTTACTTTAACTTGTGACTTATTATAGAGCTAAAGCCGTGTACTATTTTCAAAGTACTTTGAAAGATATTTCTATTCTAATTAAATAATATAAATCTTGCTTTATCATTCTTCACATTCAAAAGATATAATTATATGTGTCCAACTAAACAAGCTCCATATATAAAATGGCAAGAAATTCTTTTTCCCTTATCACAACTTCATCGAACCCAATTTAATCTTTAAACTTCCTAACAAACGCTACATGGCTTCTCCCTATTTATCTTTTATAGTTATTGAAGGATCCTGTAGTTTTCCCCAAATGCCAATTCTGGGTACTTCTTGGGAGATTTTCTGTTTCTCCTTGTCAGGACACCTTCCCTGTGTGACATGCTAATGCCAAATTCTCCATCAGACTGAACACAGTCTGCTACAGTGGAGTTTTGACTACGGAATGAAACACTTCTCTGAGCACAAGAACTAAGATGAAACTGGTTTCCTATATTTTTGTGCAATTCACATGGTAAATGCTAAATCATAAACTGGATGGTATTTACTACAGGTCAGAATTTGTAAGGAATCTCCATTATGTGGATATGCTGGTATCTAATAGCTCTGCCCCTTTTTTGCTAGGGCACTTAAGGGGTCTCTCTTTATTGCTACCCAGCTAGCTATTATCATGAAACTCATAGAAACCCAATACCATTGAGACCTATGACCCTTTCCCAAACGTGCCTGAAAGCAGCCAGCAGGTTCAAGTTACAGGGAGGGGAAGGAGAGAACAGACACATATAGATGCACATACGCAACCCATGGCCATGTAGCCTCATGTTCTTGGAAGCAAGGCTAAAATCTTCCTTGTCTTCCAGAAATCAGACTTCCTTTGATGAAAGCAGATGACTTCTGTAGATGTTTTCTATATGAAACTTAGGTAGCAACAGATCAAATTTTTGTAAGACTGTTAGTCTGTTGGTATGAGACAGTTCTTAGTGCATTATTTTATTGTATTTAAGCAAATGCAGCTCTTCATATCTTTTTGTTAAAATGTCTTTAAAAATTAACTGCAAAATGCAAACAAATCACATATACAATCAAAATGCATTTCAACATATATAATTCAAAATGACATATCAATATTAATATGCATTGCACTAAGCTTCAAGCATGTCTGATAACTCAGGAAATAATTTAACTCCTTCTTTGGGAACCTGGTAGCTGGAATACTAAAAGGATGTAGAGAAATACAGTTATGCATCCCCACCCAAAGTAAGGCTCAGTAACTGAGCCAAGGAAACAGTCCAGGTAGTAGAGGTACATATCCATGAAGGGCAGGACACTGGCCAGTGAGGAGGTAGAAGTTGCATTGGAATAGAAAACACAGTAACAGAGCTCTGGTGAGATAAGTGTTAAACTAAATCTTTGGCTTAAAAGTAGTAAGGAAAAAGTAGTTTGGAACTTTGAGCAAATAAAATAGTCCTTGTTGACTGAATCCACCTGGTTTCAGGAAGATAAGAGTTTCCACTGTCCTTCTGGCCACTCAAAAAGTAGGTTACATCAAAGAAATTATTGATTTAATAATTAATTTCTTTTCCTCCCTGAGTCTGCAGAAATCTACATTCTGATTAGCTGCACTGTATGTGCATATAAATATGAGTCCCAGCATATATATAAATACCTGTTTCAATTTTAGATGTCACGTTTCTATTATAGAAAGGTGACAGAGCTGAATAAAGTTCTATGAAGGCAAGGATTTGGTGGCCATAATCCCTGACATTTTACACTCTGTCATTTCCAGAGGCAGTGCAGTGCTGACTACTGAAAAATGCTGGATGTTCATGCAGCAAGAGGCACATCACTTGGTGGGATAGATTTCGTTCAGCCCAGTATTTCCATGTATACAGTAACACGATCTGCCAACATTTTCTAGGATCAGTACCGTGACAATACTTTCTCTCAGGGCTGCCAAGTGAACTTCATGGCTCTAGGACATGTGAAATTTCTTGAATCTCAAATAAATGGCCTTGCAACACAGCCCATTGTACATAAGCATTTAAAATTTGAGAACTCCTTCACACCTTTCTTGAAGAATATTTATAGAAATTGGTGATATAACTTCATTGTGCCCCTGAAATAAAAACTGCATTCAGCTTTCTGCTCGCTCACACTAGAGTTAAAATTGCAGCCATATCATTGTACAAATTCTGGCTCCTTTAACCATTGTGTGACGGGCAACTGCAAGCAAGCTACTGACCTCCGAATTTGAAGGGATTTATTCATGTGAAAGAGGCTGAAGTACCCTACACTAAAGCAGATGGCAGAGCTTGTCTGTTCAGTTTGCTGCTGCCCAGGCAATAAAGCCTCTTCCCCCACCCCTCTTTCTAAGAAATCAGTTCTTTGATAAGCACACCCTGTCATCTGATGCTGCTGTTGGCAGCACCTGTGAATGTTGCTCATACTGTACTGCCTTTGGAAAGTTTGCTGAGTATAATCTTGCCTTGATGGTAGGATAGCAACAAATTATACAAGGAGGATTTGACTTGAGTGTCTCCCTCAGAGGATTCCAAGAAATTCATGGAGAATTTTATGCTGAATCTGAGTCAAGCTTAAATTAGTGGTTAAGAAAAACAACGCTGGGTTTGGACACATGGATGTCAATTACACATGGATGTCTTCCATCATAAATGAAAAAAAATGGCAAAGCCAAAATTTGGTGGAAATGAGTAATTTTAAATTCTCAGCTAAGCTTTCTGCTCAATCCTTACCCTTCCATCTCCCTGTGGTCACTGCAGTTCTTGACAGATGAGTTCTCAGCAGAGGAGAGAGCAAAGAGCTTGCTGTGACTGGGGTGCCTGTACTAACCCAGCTAACTGAACTCTGAGCTAACTCTGCTGGTGTAGCTCTGGAATGAGCTTTGCTGTGTATCTGTGATGAACCAACAGAATTCAAAATCTATTTATGGGATGGAAACATTTTCTCAACTTCATGAAAGAGAATTGAGCAAGGCTCCTTTGGGAGTTTCTCTATGAAGACAGGAGATAATTCCTGAGCTTTGACAGCTCTCTTCTCTGATCCTGGAGAGCACATCTGCTCTGTTGAATCCCAACCATGTCTATCCAAGAAAGATGAGTGCCAAGAATTTAGTTACCATCCAGCACCAGGAATCTCACATGTCACTGCAGAATATTAAAATTTTGTTCCTAGAATTTCATAGCAGTTGCTTCTAACACCTCTGCAAGAGAAAGATGAGTCTCACTGTGACTCAGACAGCTTCACCTAGAATTTCTTTAGCCAGTCGTAAATGAGCAGAGAGCTGAATCTAAGTTCACCACTCAGTCCAAAATAGTTGAAGAATTTTAGCTTCAATAGCCTAGAAACCACCATGGTATCAAAGATACCATCCTCTGACCAGTGGGCTAAACTACAGGTCATGATATGCAGGTTGGAGTAGCTGAGATCCATAGTTAGTAACTGCATACATAGTAATAGCATCGTCATTTTATGCTGCCCTAGTCACACAACTCTCATCTTCTGTGGAGTGTGAGAGTTCTTCTGTATGTCTCCACTTTCAGGTATCTGTATGTGCAGCACACAAATCTGGACTATCTATATGGCTTTGTCTAATGAGTCATGACATGTTTATTCCCAGCCATGTTGCACCGTTTTATCTTTCAAAAGCAACGTCATTAACACAAAGGAACATAAAAGAGCTTGTAACAGAATGCAGCAAAGCAGAGGCACCCTGTAACCTCTAAATTTCTTTATTTTAGGAGGGGCCTGGGTAATCCATTAGAGAAGACTTCCTTGGAAATTCCAGTCACAGGAGTAGCTCACTCCTTTTGAAGGAGACTTTTTTTGAGGCTGGTGATTGCAAAGTATTCCAGTGGTGTCAAATCAGCTGCAACTGGACCAGCAAGTCAGCTCACCTGGCTGACCTAGTAGAAATCCTGATGCATTACAGATTTGTGAGCAACATCTCTCAGAAGTGGGGAAAGATATGGAAAAATACCAATAAACTGCTGATGTTAGCCCAGTTTCAGTAGTGCCAGAGCATGTATTTCACTGACCTTCATCTCTTGAACCTCTGCCAGGCAGGGAGGGTGAAAATGGAATGGCTTGAACTCTGCTGTGAGTAGGTTCGGTGATTTCTCTTTGCACAGACTATGAACCTGGTTCTTACATTGACAAAAATTATTTTTCCTGGTTCATAGACACTTAACACTCCTTCCCAAGTAGGAAGGGAACAGAAGACGAATTTGAGATGTAGGCATGTAGGGAAGGGAGATCAAGCTGTTGCTTATTATTTCTTTATTCCTTCCTTTGTATTAGTTCTAATACTGGCACTAATATGACTCCTCAATAAGCCAGTTCTACTCAGTGATTCAACAGAGAACTCACCCCAAAAAACACAGTTTTTTGCTGGCTTAGTGAGCTGAATTCACAACTGAACTGTCAGAAGAGCATCAGCACTGGAGCAAGGGAGGCAGTGGAACTAGAAGGTCACATAAGGAGGACAGAGAAACAGAATAACCCCTTTTGGCGGCACCAATTAATTAGATCAGGTCAACCTGTCCCATCTGATAGAAACCTTAGAGAAAAACTGTGGTAAAACTGCAAATACGACTTTAGTATAAACTGTAGTAGCTATTAATTTGAAATGTGACGGAAAGACATTTGAAACTGAAAAATGAAGCTTGAAGGCTTTAATTTAGCAATCCTGAAAAATACCCAGCTGGGATTTTCCATGGGAATGGTCAGGTAAAACAAACAAAGAAAGAATAAACCCAGCTGACCTGTTACACAGGTTCACTGAAGCCACAAGTCATCCAGTCTGAATCCCATCTCTGCCATTCATCAGTAGTTAGGTAAGTGCTGTTTTGTGGTATGATTATTGTCACGTGAGCTGGCTGGAATGGTGCATTCTGACTTGTAGCAGTACAGTGAAGTCTCCCATTAAACCGTAAGAAAAGAGAAAAAAGAGAGGAGGCTCTCTGCACAGGAAATGCTGCAGCCTGGAGCATCCTATGTCAGCCAGCATGAGGAGTGCTGGGCTTTCCCATGCTGTCTACATACCTTTCTCTTAATTAACTGTACATTGAGCCTGAATCCAAATTTAACACAAACTTCCACTTACTTGTTGCCCTCTGGTGACATCTCGTGGATCACGGCAAGATATCTTTGCCTTTTGGATAAAGCCTGCAAAGCCTTGAGCTGAAAATCTTTGTGAGAAACGTGTAGCTGGAGAACAGTGGAAAATGTTTATCTCAAGGAGTAGCTTAGAAAAACAATATACTGTGCAAAAGCTGGTGAGCAAACCAAGTATTTATTGTGTGAAAATTTACAAGTTTTTTTAACAAATTAGCCCTGAATAATAAGGCAGACAAAGGTCCTTCAAAATGTTACATTCATGATCAATAAGTCTGAGGGTTTCAGCTCTCCAGGCTGCTGATTACAATTCTCTACTGAAGCTACAGACCTAATACCACTTCCCACGTGAGAAAGTCAGAGACATAACTGAAGAAGAAAAGGTTACACAAAAAAAAACTTCTTCAGAAAGACCATTGCAGGACCATAGCACAAAACTGCTGCACACTCCTAAGAGCAGGAAGCTGGAATTAGTTATGGAAGTTCAGCAACGCTTTGGGAAGACTGGCTATGACCCTAGCTAAGAGGGTGTGCTAATTTCTCCTACTTTTCCCAGGCAGTTGCCATCACATAAAGAAGCTCCCAACACTGTTCTATAGTGTTTACAGCTGTGAAGCAACTTCTAAAAAAATCCTAAGGCACCAGTTTGAAACAGTAGCGCTGTTACAGAAGTGTAAAAACCCTCTAATTTATCCAAATGCTAAAGTCTAGTGATAGTCAAAATTTACCCTAGGCATAAATAAGTCAATTTTCACCCTCGCCAGCTCCCTGAAGCAGCTCCTCACTCAGTCCCACGAGTTCTAAGGCTGGGCCATGGGAGCAGTGTGAGAGCAGGAAAGGCAGCCCTGGCTGGGGGCCACCTCCGATCCACCGGCTCAAATTTCAACTGCAGCAGCTCCCCGGGCGGTCTGAGCACCGCTAAACTGGAGGGTTCTGCTCCCTCCCACCCTGCTTGGACATCCAGGGCTTGTGCTGCATTAGAGCTGGCCACAGCTCACCTAGCAGCAAAGGGAATTTACCTGGAGAGGGAAAGAAAGTCTGCAGTGAAGAAGACTCCTGGCAGATCAATGACCTGAATCTGCTCACCTTGTGCTGAAAAGTATCAGGTTTGACATAAAAGGGCAGCAGAAGGCTAAACAAGAGGGAAGGAAATTGACCCCTTGGTGGCACATAGCAAAATACGAAATTAAAAATCATTATTACAGAAAGTAAGAAAGAAAAAGCCATCCTTATTCACAGTAATGGCTGTTTAAAGTTCACCAAGAAGCACTAAGTCCTGGTCCCTAGGTCCAGTCAGAAGGGTGAAATTCATGGAGTTTGCTTCAAGGTTGTCTGAGTGACTAAGGAAAGAAATAAGCTGAATTCAATAATACAGTTTTTATGTCATTAAAGTTACTTATCTCTACAATAAAATATGGATTTCAAAGTTTATTGAAGGGTTATTTATCTCAGTGAAAGTTTATTGGGGGTTATTTACCTCTGAGGTGCCAGGTCAGTAGCTATTTGCATAAGCTATGCAGTGTGCCACAGGTATCACTGAACACCTTTTTTGTTGTTTGCTAATTAAATAACAAGGAATATTTGTAATATTATGTTGAAAATCTAAACATAAAGGGAAAGTGGGAAGCTGAGCAAAAACTTTTCCTAATAAGCTCTGTAATCTCATTGCATACTAACTTTAACTTTTTTCAAGGAAAAAAAAGGAGCTTTTGGCTTCAATTAATCATTGTTTTGCATAGGGGAACAATGGCTGACATTAACTGACATTCTATTAAAATGACCAGAGAAAACCCTTACCTTATGTGAACACAGCAGCTGCAAACCAAAAAGGAGGAGTTCTCTAAAAACCAATGGACCTGTGTTTTGGGTAGTGTGAGTTTTGGGGCTTTTGTAGCCAAAATATCCTAACCCAAGACAGGTGATCCCCAGGTGAAAGTGTTAACGTGAGTATTTAAAGAGTGCCCCCTTTGAAGGTGCACTTAAGCTACTGCCTGCAGGGGGTACCTGCTCATAGGTGCTTCAGAGATGGTTTGGATCACTGCAATCATATCAGTTCCTCCTTCATTTCAAAAACATATTTGCATAAAGAGAACGTCACAGAGGTAGAACTGCAGTTAGAATTTAGTAAGAAAAAAGGTATCAATCAGTCTTTGTAGCACCTTTTGATAACCACAAGCCAGGACAGAGAATCAGGTCCACAGTTTCCTTGCAATTTATGCACATTATTTATCTTTGTCCTAATGGTTCAGATTTCCTTCTTGAATCATTCCTTGAAACAGTGTTCTGCAATTCCAGTGTTCCATGCTCATCTTTGACTTCTACCATCTACTGCATTGCCCTCTGCCCTGTATTTCCTGAAAGACATAGAGCCAGCATACTTATTCTGCATAAATACACGTTCTACTCTGTTGCTGACAGAAAAATCTTATCCTTTCAACTGTTGGGAAGAAACCGCGGGAGACAAGCACATCCGATGATGATCAGCAAGCCTCAGTTTATTGGGGTTTCAGCGTACAAATTTATAGTGTAGTTAATTAGGTAATGCATATTCTGTAACCCAACAATATTATTGGCTACTTACTTCCACGCCCTAACTCTGGCTATTTGCCTTATACATTGATACATAGTAACTCTAGTCTAGTTCTCTATATTTCTATTGGTTCTTGCACATACCTAAAAAGATGGTTATCCCAATGTTGCAGCAAGGCCACCCTGTCCTCATTGCTGATTGGACCTAGGGTTGGCACTCAAACAATAGAGGCTTCAAAGTCTGCAAGGTCAGCTACTTCAGCTCTGCACAGCTGTTGCTAAAAGCTAACTTGTCTAAGTCTGCATGTCCTTTTTCTATTAGCCACATTTCTACAACATTCAACGAAGTATTCCAAGTTAAGAAGCCAATATATATTTTAAAAGATAAAAGATTTTAAAAGATTCTTAGTGTCTAAATACTATTAAATTACATAATAAAAGAAACAGCTGGAGGAAAGGACAGGAAGTAGAGCAAAGAGCCTTTCCATAATTGGCTAAAATCCTATCATACTTTTGTTACTCACTAGCACATTAGATCTGTTTGTAAATTACAAATGTCTGACTCAGTTTAGTACTTCCTATTGCTGAATATAAATTTAAACATCTAAGACTAGGCACAAATGGACTGCCATCCTCACTGTGCGTTTATTGCTTTATTGTGTAAACAGAAAGATTTAATAGCACTATTAAAAGTGATATGAAATGTGGTTATCGACTTTTTAGCGGAAATAAAGTACGAGTATGAGATTGTTTTAATGAAACAGAACTACTCCAACTCTACCTGTATCTTAGCTGATGTTGTATAAGGCTCTAGACATTAACCAGGCTCACTGTTTATATAACCTGGGAATAGTTGTTCTGGATCAGATGGAAGATCCATCTGTCTGAGTGCACTGCCTTCAAGATGGGGTGGCTGTAGGTGTCTGGAAACAGCTACAAGGAAAGCAGCAAGGATCTAGCAGTGCTTTCCCAGAATAATGTCCCAGTAATCACCATGCTCCCTGACTCAACTGTACTAGTCCTAAATTTAAATTTGTCCTTAAGAGATTTTTCTCCCCCCGCAGTTTTTCATATACATAAATCATTGGCCTCTTGTAGCAATACATGTTTGCTGTATGGAGACCCTTGCTTCCATAATGCCCCTGTAGTTCTCTGTCATGAGAGAGAGGGAAATAGAATTCCTCCTCTCTTTCCTCATGCATTTGTGACGTACAGACCTCAGGTAATGCTGAGAAAGGCCACAGGTGCTTCACAAGGGCAACTGCTCTTGCAACATGGTTGCACAAAGCCCCCTGTAGTTGATTACAACAGATGGACTGGCAGTGTTGCTATGTTTAACTCTGGGAAAATTGCCCTAATGCAGCAAAATCTCTTAGAGAGGTTACATCCTTCTTTTTGCATAGCTCAGAATTAATGCTGGCATTGTCTGCACACACAGATCCTCACATCAGTCTAGCAAGTTCTAGTCAAGGTATCAAAACCCCCCAAAAAACAATGGTGCAAATAGAGACCTAAATTGTCTATCCCCTCCTGAGGCCGGCATACTTTGTCAAAGTGATTCCAGCCTACCAGCTGGAAACTGTTCATTACCAGGACTGGTAGGGTAGAAATTGGCATTTTCTTTACCACAGTCTACAAAACAGAAAGTTTCATGCTATATGCCTACAAGATTTATTTGACATTTTAATCTATAAATACATGAGGTCTTCACCAGTAAAAGCACAGGAATTTTCTCAGTGGTCATCGTCACTGCTTACATTTTGAACAAAAGAACATGAAGTATTGCATGTGAACAAGCAAGCTTTGGTTCTTTTCCTAAGGACCAAGCTCTCTTGTTAAACAATGGCTTGCAGAGGACAACAAGGCAGCTGAAGGCCACACTGAATGCTACACTCTGGAAAGCTTGGGACACTGTAGAACTTAATTAGTTTTTTGAAGGCACCTTTTTTGAACATCATCATGTCTTCAGGCAGCCTGGAAAGAACTCTGGCGTTGGCACAAGACTCCTTGTCAGTGGCTGCTGCTTTGGGGTTACATTGCTCAAGATTACCAGTCATTGGCACACTGGTGCAGCTAAGGGAACGTGCTGTCTTTTTCTTGCCTTGAACAGATAAATAGCTGAATAAAAAAGAGGTTAACTTATGTTTGGTAATGTCTTGGACATCTTCTGGAAAACAGTCATCCAGAGGATGCCCTTGACCTTTCACCTGCTGACTAATCACACGCGTACTGGGACTCACTGATAACTTCTTAGGCTGAACTACTGATTTTCTGGCAGGTGTTTTGTATTTCCCTCCATCTAAATGAAGCTGAGGAACATTACTAATGGCATCAGAACTAGGCTGAACTATTGTCGTGGGGATTCCTGTCCCATCACCAGAATTGATGCAGTGCAACCCATAATTCTGGCTAATGATTTGGGCTGCAGTGTGTTGAATGATGCTCCAGTCCTGCAGAATATCTTCCCTGGTTGTGAACTGAGAGGTTACGGTAAAGCGAATGATGAACTTGTCACGGATGGTTGCTGGAATGAGGAAGAGCTTGCCAGAACTGCTCAGTTCTTTCAGGAGTTTTTCTGTCAGCCAGTTGGGACCCTGTTTTAAATATGAATCATAAAAAAAACAACTCTAGTTAGAATTTCCAGTGACATCCAAACATATCTAAGAATTGCAATCACAAATTGTTACATGGAAGTTTATTCACAGTTCTTAATGTCTGGGGAGAGATCAGCTGTGGTCAGTTTATTCCAAAGAGACATCCAACAGGGCCAATCTTTACCTTTAAGCGAAATACAACCAGTCCAAGATGTCTCTTGGCAGGAATCTCAAAGAGTGGATCACTTTTAACCAAGGATTCAAAGAATTTGGCTGTTTCAGTACCCTATAATCAAGGTAAAAAATAAGTTATATATTGGTTTGTCCTTACCTACTGTAAGGCACTAAACTGGGTAGTTAAAAAGAATTCCTTTCCTTCCTAAAACACATCATTCCAATGCATGAATAAGAGCAAACAGAAAAAAATGACATCAAAGCTAAGAATTTTAAAGTCTGTCTCTATTTGCCAAAACCCTTGACAATGAACATGAGTAACTAGCCTATACTTAGGGATTTTCTAGGAGGAGGTTTGAAAACAGAATGTGCCTTCTCATATTAGAGTCCTTTTGTGGCAACCTTTGATCCACAATGTGACCCCTTGTATTTACACTCCATCAGAGACTTAAGCCTGTACATTTTCATAGTGATGGGTTCAGCTATCCATCACAGCCTGCCTCCCAGACAGCTGCCATTTGGCCTCAAAGAAAGCTTCTACAGATTATTGCTCAGTAAAGCGCAGAAGGCAGTGACTTACCAAGTCCATTTCCATTGCCCCGTGCCGTCAAGAAGGGGACTGGAAATGTTTTGTCTCCACAGTCAATCTTTACACATTATTTTAGGGTAAAACCAGCACACATTTCGTGTTCATATGCAAGCTTTGTGTGTGAGAGGATTTCTGCTACCCATCTCTGCATCTCTGAGTTTACTGATCTCACCTACCAAGAACTGAACACAACACATTGGTAATTCACATACGTGTCGGACATGGGCTTGAAGCTTTTTCACCCCAAATGAACGAAGCACAAACCACAGCTTCAAAGAACGAAATCGACGACTCAGTGGAATTTGCCAGTGCTGTGAAAACACAACAGTGCATCAGTGAGTGCAGAAACAACAGAAAGGAGAGTTCCCCTTCCACTGCTACATCTCTTGCTTCAGATTCAGGGCAGAAACCTCTGTTGAGAGGAATAGTGTCGTATCACTGAAAATCTGCTAAGCCTAGGGAACAGCCATCAAAGAAACACTGCGTCCACATATTTTTCAATTATTTGCAAAAACAAGATTTTGGCTATTCCCCTTAATCTATGGCCTATCCGTGCTTAGAATTTTAAATTAATTACCAGCTAATAACAACAACTATTTGCTTTTAAGAGCATGATCAATTTAAGATGTGGCCATTTCCATTCTAGGACTGAGCACTCACTTCAGCTCCTGTAATTTGCATATTTAAGTGCCATCCTGAACATTTTCCCAAATCAGCTATAAACAGCAAGAGTTGATACAGGGGTAGACAGTTCCAGACAAAGTAACGCCTACTGCAAGGAAAAGAGTGAGAAAACGTGTAAAGGAGTATTTCAGGGGAGCTGCACAATCACGTGCAGAATCCAATTTAACCACAAGAGGGACTCGGTATCATTTTTTCCATCCCTCCTTCCACTCTAGTGAAAAGCACTATTGATTTCAAGAAAACAATTATCTTTTCAGGACTAGAGTGAGATCATAGCAGAAATAATTGGCAGTGAATATTCCTTTGTATTACTGTACTGAAATCTGCTGTAAGATGTATCTGAAGTGAAATGCCTCTTAGCTCTCCTATGAATACCTTAATCTGAAGAAAAACCGTAATTCATTCTCCTGCTGTTTCAGAGCATGGTGTTTCCATTGCTTACTCCTTTCTCTTTTATTACATATCAAAGAGACAAGAAATCCAGCCAAAATGGCATCAGTAGGAATTACTTCAGCAACACAATGCATAGAAATGACCCATTGCATTAGAAAGGCAAGGCTGGATCTCCATCTGTGTAAAAATCTTAAGTACTTCAATCTGAAAGCAATTTTATAATTAATCTTCATAACCAGGACTCACTGCAAAGTTTGACTCTTTCCTCTGCATTAGGATCTCAGTAGGATTTGGTTTATGTAATAAGACCAGCTGTAAGATAAGCATACTCCGGAATGTGAGAGGAATTTCACACTGAACATTTTATCGGCAATATAAAATATCAGCTTAAATAATAACTTACCATGAAGTCAATTGCAGCTCCTGAATTGGCATGTCTGAGGTAGACAGGGTTAACACTGAAGGTTTGATGTAACTTGTATTTATCTTTAACCCTATCAATTGTAGAAGGAACTAGGTTTAGCAAAACAAGTGCAGAGAAAAGCTTTGCAATTTGCATGTTACCCTTCTGGTGTTGTTTGTGCTTTGACTATACTCACCAAAATCCAGTGCAGTCAAAATGGACCATCATCCACTTCGAAGGATTAAAAGTAAAGGAATCTGCATATTCAATTCCATCCAAGAACAATCGAAATTCAGGACATACAAATGCTGTTCCTGCATATGCAGCATCAATATGAAGCCAGAGTCCCTCAGCATCACCTGTTGGAATTGAGATTGTTGTTATGTAAGAGACATAAGGAATCAAAGTGCATGCTTCATCTCTCCTCTCTGCAAACCAGGTGCAGTGTTTTGAAGGAGGCAGACAAGCAATTGACAACCTAGTTTTATTCTAAAGGTGTGGATTCATAATGCCAAAATAGAGGATAATGCTGAAACCAGGTGGACTCTGTAACAAAATTCACTATTCCATATTTCATGTGAGTGAATCTTTTTAACATTTGATTTCTCTCACCTGCCCTTTCACTAAGTGAAATTCCCCAGTACCTCTCAGCTGCACAAAGCCAAAATAAAGACATAGCGGCAAGCAAAAAAGGACCCAGAAATAGAAGCCACAATCTGACCCATAAAAGAAAGCTCCTCAGGTCTTCAGCAACTCCTAGTCAGAATTTATGCTGGAATAGAATTTGCAACCATGTCAAATTTACCTGTGAAACTGGTTGATCCAAAGGATGTCCTACCAGAATCTATTGTCAAAACTCCTTTGCTAGATTAAATATTAATCTATCCATCCTACGACAGTACCACACAGTCTGTATTTCCTGAATAACCACATTAAAGATCTATCCGTTGCCAAATTTCATCCATCTTGAATAGAATGTATTTTAGCATCCTAATCTAAATCTTACAGAAATCACTGCAAAGTCTTGTACTGACTCCAGCGATCCCTGAGACACGTCTGAAAAACTCAGCTCTCCTTGGTTTTGGCATGAAGAAGTCTCACACTATCTTTTAGATACTTTCACAGTTTAAAATCAGGAAAAAAAAGACACTTACAAACTGGACCCAGTTCTGAGAGATTGTCAAAAGCACAGACACCAGTTGTCCCCAGAGTTGCACAAACCTAGGAAAAAAACCCCCTGTTATAATGGATTTGTTTTCTTTTAATACATGGATGCAGCACTTTAAAAGTGGGCAGTTTATTGCAGACAGTCAAAACATTAAATTTTTTTATTTAATAAAACAGAAATTCTTGTATACATTTGAACCTTCAGCTAATGTATTTTAACACAACGAGAAATTTTCCATATGTAATTTCATGTTGACATTAAGAATATAACACTATGTCAATAGCCCCAACCAGAAAGTTGAACATACAAAGACTGGCACTAGGCCTTTCTTCCTGTCTTCTGCAATGGCTTTCTTCAAAGTTTCACCTCTGAGGGAAAAGTTCTCATCCACAGGCAGAAATTTTATCTTCACAAGAGAAATCAAGCCAGCCTTTTCTACAGAGGAATGTGCCTTTAAAATAAGAAAAACAGTAAGAACTCAAGCTCTGAGGCTGAACAGCTGTGGTAAGTTATGGCTTTATGAAAGACAGTGGTGGCAAGAAATACAGAGATAACAACCTTATTGTAATCCATATTAATACAAGTCTGAAAGCATCTTCTTTGTGAGTAACAGTAAGAAATGGTACACAGTAATGCCAAAGAATGCTTCATTTATTTGGGTACTGGTTTCTAAAATATAATAATAGGCATCCTCATCTTGTGTTTAGAGGGCCATTTATCAAAACTCAGCTCTTAAGGAGCCTCTAGAAATGAATCAACCTGAGTTTATTCCCTCCTCCCTGCCATAAGAAGATGAATCCTCTGAAGTGTGTTTACTTCTGGATAGAGCAAAACACATACAAGAAAAAGTCCTTTTAGTTATACTAAGAGAGAATCAGCACAAGTGTCTCTCCTGTGGCAGTTTTCCCAGGGGAATATAATTGCTCAGTTCAGGAGGCCAAGGACAGAACAGGTTTGCTGGCAGAGGCCAACAGTGGAGCCCACAACCAGGAGCAGCATTTAGGTAACAATGCCTTGAGCATGCCTGTCTCTGAGAGGAAGGAGGCAAGGAAGAAACACAAGCTGAAGCAGCATGAGATCAGCACCTAGCTCCTGGAGTAAGGCTTTGTGAAAAACAGGAAGGAAGTGCAGAAATCAGTCATGTGAAACAAACCCTTGAGGACTGTCAAGACCCTAAAAACCTCGCCTCACACTGATTTAGTTTCCCCATCTGCAGAAAGCAGCAGTAGAGGATCTGGCTCATGCTTGTAAGGCATTCCTGTGTTTTTCTCTTTGTACAGAAATGTGACTTCACATGGCATAGGCTGAGTGAGACAACAGAAGCAATTTGTTTTCCTTGTAATCATAAGAACCTACTTGATCAGACGCATAAGCGACGAGGCGAGAATTGAGCGAGGACTCATCAGCGTCTGGCTCGGAAACCTTCATCTCCAGAATTTTGTTCTTCCTTGCTGCCAGCAGTGCCACCAAGGTTGATTCACTCACGGTGCTCTGCAAAGACATTGCTCCTTTACTGCAGCTGCTACTTCATTGCTATTTTGCCAGGGATCTGCTGAAATCAGTGAAGTGCCCAGCTGCCCACCGGCTCTTTTGTTCCTACTCCTGCTTTTCTCTGACGAAGAGGAGAGTCATTAGCTGATGAGCAGCTCTCTGGGCCAGCAACACAAAACAAAGCTTTTTAACTGCTGTATATTTTAATGCGCAGCACCGAGTTCTGTGGAGTAAAGAAATCACATTTTCATTTTGTTCTACAGATAAAACAATTTCCCATAAAATTACAAGCATGAACAAAGCCCCCCATAATAACAAAGATGCAGCACTGATTCCAGGGAACTCTTGCTTAGGCCCTCCTGAAGGCGGTAAAGGTTCAGGCCTTGATCTTGCACCCCTCAGAGACAAAAAGTAGACAAGAGAAAAAGGAAAAATAATTTCTTGTGTGGTTAAGGACTGTGGCAGAAGAACATTGACAAGGATTCCTTCTCTAATTATTTAAGAATCACTTTAGTGCAAAATCTGGTGAAGTGAAATAGATTGGAGAAATGAAATCTGACTTTCATTTTTCCTTACAAAGACCACAAGACCTGCTCTTTGTCCATAACACAGCACTAAAAGCAATAGCAGTTTCTATTTTATAATCTTCTACATTTAATACTAAAATTTGGGAAAATAAAGCCAAATTGGGATTCAGACCCATACAGAAAATTTTGTTGGTTTTTCCTCTAGCAAAACTATCACCCAGAGAGAAATTCCCTTGAAAACAAAACATTGATGAGGCCATCTCTAATTTCCCCTACCTGTAACACTCCTCCGCCCACACTGTCAGGATGGTGGTGCAGGAATTTATCTGGAAGGCCCAGCATTTTAGCCAACCAATCCATCACATTCATTTCCAGTTCTGTACAGGCTGGGCTGGAGGCCTAGAAAAAATTTTAAAAGGAGAATTAGGCTGTAATTCACCCTGGGCGCTGATCCCTCATCCAACTGAGAGCTAAAAGAGGCAATGAGCTAATCAGCTACAGCTACACGGAGACCACACCCATCAATTCCTTACAGGTTTGTGAGCTTCTACTTTCCTACACAGAGACACACATCTAAAAATCTGGGCAGCTTTGCCACTGGGGAACGCTGGCTTCAGGAACTACTGCAGTGTGCAGAGTCACAACCAAGTAGTGCTGTGTAGCTGCTGCACGAGGATACAAAACATGCAGATATTCTGGGCCAGGCCACCCAACAATTACTTTCAGAAGAGGAAAAATAGGAAATGGGTTCTCTCAAAGGAGCAGGAGAACTGGAATGGAGCCCAATCTAGCCTGCAGTCATGGATGGTGGCTGCTCTATTGCCTACAATGCTTGTGTAAGAGTCTTGGCACTGAGACTAGATGACAAGGAACAATGCTCACAGTGGGATATGCAAAGAATTTGAAAACAGACATTTCTAGTATATTTTCTTCATTCACCTCTTACTCCTAGGTAATGTTTGTTCTTACATATTCTTTCGGGTTTTTTTTTAAAGTGACAATTTTCATTTATGCAAACAACAAACATACAGTTGGTTAAACCAAACAATTATACTTCCCCAGAGAACAAGAAAGAATGACTGTGACCTGCTCTAGCATATTACATACAGGAGAGGAATGTCTAAAAAAGCCCCAAAAAATTTACCCATGTGAATCCCAAGCAGTTAATTGCGTCGGCCAACATATCTCCAAGGAGTGAAGGCCAGGAAGTTAGAGCTGGAAAGTAGGCATGCATGTGTGGACTTTGCCAATGGACTACCTAGAACAGAATTATGTAGAAGTTAAGTCTGAAAATGTCACAAAACTCTGCATGAGATGTAGTGGTTAGTATCTGTTTGAAGTGAGGGAAAAGGATTACAGCAACATAATATGTGCAACTATACATCAGCTAGCAGAAAGCTGCAGAGGTAACATCAACGGGAGAGCAGCACTAGCAGATGGTAACACTGTGTCATTAATAGATATATTGCAAATACCAGCAAAAGCATTTATCTGAGTAAAACAGGCAAAGATTCTGAACAGGAAAGATTGTTGTGCCATGTTTGAAACATCAGAGTAAGAAAGACTTATCAAAATATTTATCTTCATAAAGGGAATCCTTGCAACAAAGTTGCTCATTCTGTCAAACAGCTTGCCTTTAGCTACACACAGCAATTTACAGCTATATAAACCCTTCTATACACCTGAAGGAGCTTGTGTGTGGGACACTAGCATAAATCCATGTAATCTGATTGTCTCTCCTACATCAAAACAAGTTTCTGCAAACATCTATAAAAAAATTTGAGAACACACTTTGAAAAAGCTTCTTACATAAAACATGTAATTTAGTAATACGAACTCCCTTAGCAGAATCTGCAGTATTTATGCACAAGAGGAAGTAGATCTTTACATTCAAAGTGCAGGAGACAAGTCTTGTATGTACATGAAGTTGGGCAAGAGTTGTTTCACCTTGCTGTGCCCGAGTTTCCACATCTCTGAAATTGAGATTATACAGTTCAGCAGGTAGAGACATTGTGAAGCCAATGATTTCCTGACACTGAAGCAATTGTTTGTGAATTTGTTTTCCTATAAGCAAATATGAGTTTTATAGAAAGGACTTAAAAAATAAATTCACAATCTAACCCCTAAAATTATAGTTAGGAACACAACTGCGGACATAACATCTACAAGATTTATTCTACATTTTTGGGTACTTCTTTAGAAGAATGTTCTGCAGAACCTGTGCATTCCCAGGATTAAGTGTTCACTCCACATAGAAATGGATTTTTCCTGTCACGATTATACTTTATTTCTTACCCCTGGCATAATAATCTTCTCTATATCTCCAAAGATGTTGTCCCAGCTGTCTGGGTCCATTGGGGCAGAATCCGGCAGCTGGGCTCTCATGTAACCTGGCTGTACATCAGGAGTCACCCGTCTCTCTCTCACATTGCTCAGGTACTGGCAAATGTAATCCACCATCTCCTTCCCTGCAAGAGGCAAATCAGTGTTTTCAGTTTTGACTATGGAAAAACTAACTAGCAATACCAGCACTCCTCACAATCTGTCCTTAGCATTGGACAGGGATTCCATTAGCACTGGAATATTGCTCCCAGCTCCTCCCTCCTACACCCTACTTGTCCCATCTAATAATGTAGGGACAGTTTCTAAAACAGGCTCACAGGGGTTTTTTCAGTGTCATCGTTTAATAGTTCAAATGTACCTTTAAAACACAATCATGGTACGAGTACAGTTTGTTCAGTTACTGAAAGGTTAGATTTTCTTGCCTACAAATTAACCGAAACTGCATTTCACAGGAATTAAATCTTCATAATGTCCTACACTTCCTTGTCATTATAGCACACCCCCTTTTGCATCCTCTGAAATCAGCTGCATAGCTCCACACTTTTGCTCCACTTTTTAAGGCAATCTCCTCCAGCCCTGGAACCAAAATTGGCTCTCCATCTGCAGAACTGCCCAAGTATCACTGCAGTCTCAGGGTGTCAGCCAGGGAAGAGCCACTGTGCATAACCCCTTAGCACAGGTTTATTCAGAATTACAGCTTTGCCACAGCATCTTAGATGTAAGACCAAAAAGGCTAAGTTACCCACAGACTCTAAATCCATTAATTTAAACTCAATCTGGGACACATTTTTGCCTCAGCAGATCCAAGTCTCAAGGACAAGTGCACAAATAGTGTATAGCCCATCCTAATTTTGGGTACCACCCACAGCCCTACAACAGCTGATCTCCATGAGCAAATGTTACCTATTTGCAAGAGCCAAGGATCACTCACCTCTCTGTCTGTACTCCTCAGGCTCCATACTGATTCCTTAGAAATGCACCTCTTCAGACCTGGGCCACAACCTTTCAGGAGCTGTGGTCAGTTTGGTCTGGTGCCCTGCCAGCTGCTTCCCCCTTTATAGGTCCCTTTATCTCTCAGACTCACGCATTCTGGAAAAGGTTTAACAAGCAGGTTATTGGTGAGTGTTTATCTAACTCCTCCCAATTGAGGGTTTTTACAATCTCTCATGTTCTCATCTGTGCTCTTTTGATGTGTAAGATAGTGTATCACTAAGAGGAGCTGCCTCTGCACTTTCCCATTTCCAATCAATCTTTCAGAAGTCTCCCAGTAATCCATGCCATGAATATAAGGCACATTAACATGAGACTTGTGGGGGAGAAAAAGCTCAAGAGCTTTCAAAACCAAATAAAAGCTAGCAGATGTTAGGCCAGCACACACAGCTACTCTGCTAGCAGTAGCCATTAAAAGAAGGTACCAGCACAGAACAAATTTGACATGGCAGACAGGGACTTTTCCTAAGAATTGTTTTGAGAAGTCTTTTTTTCCCAAGAAAAGAGTATACCTACATCCCCACAAGTCTTCAGTCCTTATGCTGTCAGTGCCATGCTGCTAGAAGGAAAGGCTTTACAGTTATTGCCAGTTCCAGAATTACAATATGAAGCAGCAATGATCCTCTTTGTGGATTTCCTGCCCTTCAGATCAGAGCAGGTTACACTAAGCAGGGTGATGTTCCTCCATGGATATCACCCTAGACCACTGAGCTGGGAAAATGCATCTTTTCCCCTCACTGTGCTTGCTTTTCTCCCATATGATATGCATAAGCACTGGGATTTAGTCTTCTCTCCAGAATTCCTCCAAGTCCTCCACCTGGATTGTTCTCGGTATGAAAGAAGAGCCTTATAGATTGCCTCTTGTTCCAATTTTAGGACCTGAAAACACATCCTGACCTCTCTCTGGCAGCACAATCTTTGACACTACTCAATGCTGAGTCCTTATCATCTTCACTTGCTCTACACTGCACCAGGCAGCCCTGGGAAGAGAGACAGGACTTGTGGACTAAGCACCAAAGAGAAATTATTTCCCATACAATATAATCTTGCCTATTTTTGCCATACCCTAGGCTCCGCTTCAGGCTGGCCCTGCTGGAGACAGGATGCCAGGCTAGGCAGTCCCTCTGTCTGATAACCTGACAGCAGTTTTGCTGTTCTCACACAGGAGAGAACTGGCTGCCAGAGTAGCTTTGATTCTCTGCCCCAGGTACTCTAATGCAGCACAAACACTTTCATAATTCTAGAAACTTTCTGTTGCTCTCACAGCACACTGTCTTATGGAACAGTGTGAAACCTTTCCTAGTTTCTGCTGCAATTAGATACTTGAGAAGGAATTGGTTTATAGATACGAGAAAGATGCTCTGACACATACATATCAGATTAATGTACTGAAATAAAAAACCCCAAATTGATAAAAAGGCATTGAGAGAAGTGCAAAAACCTACTATATGCATATTCATCTGTTTTATCTCATAATGCTCTGGAAACACTAGGAAAAAGGCAACAAGCTGCCCACACACTTAATAGGAATTGTAGGAATTTATAAATTCCTACAATACATCTCTTGGCTGTATTGTAAATGACCCCATAAACGGGAACAAGGTAAGAAGGGACAGGCATCAAGCACAGGACCAACTCAAAAAGAGGCCAAAGTTCTCAAAAACTGTGATTTTAGCTCATTAGAAGTGATTAATATGCTAATATATATGGACATCTGTTCAAAGAAACAGTAGCTAATTACATTTACGTTTTTAATTTGGAACAGCAAATAAGGAACAATATTTTTAACAATGTTTTCAGAGCTCAACTATACAATAAATATTTCATGTAACGTATACCCTACACTTTAGCTCAAAGGCGACAGTTTCATTGGGTTGGTCTTGTTCTGTGCAGAAGAGAACAAACAGCAGGTCCTGTTCAGAACTAAAATAAAATAGGTGATAATGGATTACAGGTAGAGTAAATATTGCTGGTGATAAGTAAGGTTTTGTTATAGCTACGCTGCACTCAGAAGGGTTTTGTTATGGACAAGGAGGAATTGAGTATTTGCTCACAGGAAACAGAATGAATAGAAAAGGTTCATGTCATTGTTTGCTACCAACATCTGCCGTCACAACCGTGGGAAACTCTCCACTTGGATGTGAACGTTAGCACTATCACCACTCACACTAACACTGCCACTCTTATCATTATCAAGAAATCACAGAGATTACACTGTTGTTAAGTTTGTGGGATGTGAGGACACAAACATTATTTTGATCAGAGAATACCTCACTGGAGCAATGCCTAAGCAGTACATTTCCCTTGACTAACTGGTTCCTCAATCTGCAAGTGACAAAACAGATAGTTCCTGAAAAAATCCCTAAAACAGAGCAATTTCCAGTTAACCACTGCACAAGGTTTGCGTCAAGTCCTAGTTCCAATATGATGATATCCTTGAAACCAATTCTTCTAGAGCCCATGACCATAGATTTCTTCCTTTTTATATTTTGATTATTTTTAGACTGAATTTGCCAATCAAAATCAAGTTTATCAAATATATAACAATATGAAGATATTTAGATTTTTTCCTAACTGCCAAATCTATAAACCCAAGTCAAATTTTGACCTGTTTGACAAAGTTTTGTACAGTACAATACAATTCTTTCCCCATTCCTCCCTCCTACCATTTAAGGCCATTCTACGCCCAAAACTGGTTTTTCATGCTTTTCCAGATGCCTAACACAGAACAGCTTTGACCTTCTCATTCACACACAAACCAAGTGAATTGATTCTACACTATATATATGTGGAAAAGATATTTAATTGTAAAATAGAAAAAGTAGGCCAGAGTACAGTTTTAAGGGTAATTCTTCCGTGTACAGTATAGATAAACCAGACTTTTTGCTTAAGTTTATATAAACAATTCCATAAAAGCAGTGAAAATGGAACGACAAAGCAAAGCACAAACAGTTTTATCTTACAAAAAACGGATCTGCACAGTAGTTCAAAATTTAATGTAACACAGCACTGAACAATCTTAAGGCAGCTCAGTCTAAGCACAGGACCAGAAGCCAGGAACTCCTGAGATCCATTCCCAGGTGACCACAGGTTCACATGGTGTTAAGCCAGTCATTTAACACTCCCTTGTGTTGCACTTATACCAGTTACAGAATTGAGACAATAACACTCACTTACCTGCCTCAGGCAGTGCAGTAAAAATCTTTAAAAGATTTTACAATGCTCTGAAGATGTAATGTGCCATATAAATTTTAAGCATAATAATCACTGCACAGACACACACAAACACAGTATCACAGTGAGGAACAATGATGCTGGGTAAGAAGAGCATCACTACAACATAAAAAAATTACTTGTCCAATTGCGTAATTAAAATGCAAAAGTCCGTTAAAAAAAAGCATCACTGAAGTAATTTCAAGGCTATTGGGGAAGAGAGATCAATAGGGATATTCTAAAATAGGTACTATTTGTGTTCCAGTGGAGACGTTCTTTTCCATTCATTACTGAACTTTACAATGTTTGTACAGGAAAATTTTAAGACATATGAAGTGAAGTTTCAACGCCTCCACTACCAAATTTTGCCCCTTAATATGTAAATTAAGATACTTTTTTTGTTCTTCTTAATTACAGATTACATTCTTCCAAGAAATATACCATCCACAATAAAACTGGCTGCTAGCTTACTTCAAATGACCTATAGGCTAAACATTTTTCTCATAATTTTTCTCACCTTTGCTGAAAAATACCTATGCAAGATGTATGTGTAGAAATTATAAAAACATGCAGCATATGTACAAACTGAAAAGTTTAAAAAATATTAGCTTCATATACATGTAAATCTACTTGGATATATCTGAAATTAAATATAAAAATTTCACCACCTAAAATTAAAAAAAACCAAAAAATGGTTTTCAGAGAATCTGAGACAACTACTTAAAGCTGTACAAAGATTTCCACCTGGAAATGTCTTGTTCAGAGAAGTTGAGTTGTTATCGTGTAGAAATAACTGTTAATTAATTTTGTCACATAATCAAATTCCAAATTGTCTGCTTAAATCAACATCACCCTTAAAACTGTTCTGTTTTTCAGAAGTTAGATTCATACTAAAATCAAAAATTTCACAAAAACATTGGCTTTTCATGTTTCTGGATCCCTTCAAAAAGATTTATCAACTCATTTTGAAACTGTAAAAAAACCAACTATTTACAGTATTTCATTTTAAATACTTTTCACAATTTCTAAATTCAGAGTTTTTATGTTACAAGAAATTAATCAGAGCTCACGGCTTAAGTCCAGTTATCAACTTGTAGCATCTTCTCTATCATGAGATCCCATGGCTGTACCTATATAGCGTACAGTTCAAGATTGTACTGCAGGTTTTTGAAAGTAACAGGCTTTGCAGTGTGTTCATTTTTTATTAAACAGCTTCTTTATTAGTCTGGAGGCGGTTCATTGCCTCTAACTTCTGCCGATAGGCCTCTGCTTCTTGTTCCTTCTTTAGAAGCTGCTGACGATATTTTTGTGCTTCTCTGTTTGCCTCATCCAGCTGTTTCTGAAGAGTTTCTCTTTCCTATTAGAGACAGAACCAGCAATATTTTGTCAAATAAATATCAAATACAAGTTAAAATGGCAAATACTTTTCCTTTACATGCAGTTCAAGTGTTAGGGTATCGTGTAGAAACCGTTCAGTTCTTACTCGGGCAAAGCTGTATGAATGCTGCTGTGCAAATTAGACCCCAATTATCACAGCAGCCAACTCCCCACACAGGGCTGGAAGCATGGAGACAGTAAACCCGAGTCTATTGAGCTGCAAAGGTACCACGCAAGTCTTCATCAAAAAAGAGCTAAATAAAAAAAGTGGAAGCATGGTGATTAAATACTAACAGAATATATTAACATTTCTCTGATGATTCAATTCCTGTTGTTACTTTTTAAAATTGGAATCTAATCTAACAGGCTTGTCCTTTGCTGTTGTATTTCTAATCAAACAGTAAAAATAACAAGCTGTTACCTATCAGCCATCTGCACTGGAGAATGTCAGCTGCCCACTGACCAAAGCATAGATCTGACTATTTCTAAACAGTGATTGATACTCTGCAATCCAGAGGTCTAATTTCATCCCCGAGGACACCATATCTTTATGAATTAACAGGCAATTAGCCAGATTAGCTTTTTTCCTTTTAAAAGCAGCAAGTAAAGAAATCCTTAAGTAACTGCAGAAATCCTGCATACAAGTTTGTTGGGGATGGATATCAAATGGTTTCCAAGCAAAATAATATGGGAAACGCCACTTCCTCTGAAGCTGCCTTAGGAACTAAGGAGAACGCATTTCCATCTCCAGTGATGTAGGTACTGTCATTTTGTCTGATGTTGCTCTGAGCTCAATTGAAAAAGCAATTTGCTTCGGAAATACTTTTGATCAAATATTCAATCAAATACCATTTCATTTAAGTGCATCATACTTTTATGAGTAAGGTAGTATTGGATCATTCTTTCCACTGCAATTGTTACGTAGGGACAGGAAGGAAGGTTGCCAGAGAAACAAGCCATCTCCCAGAAAAACAAAACTTAGCAAAAAACTGAGGTCCAGTGAAAACAAGTTGTCTTTTCACCATACTCCCATCCCAGCACTTTAGTATCACATTCCCATTTAATACCTCTAACAGTTGTTAAAAGTTTCAGCCCCCCACACTCCCATAAGAGCATCCCTATTCTTCACCTCTGATGCACTCACGTATTTTCATGGTCAGAAAAATACAAAATACTCCGCCTCCCTTCTACTTGCTACTGTTCTCAGTACTTGTCACAGTCACATTTAGCAGCCACATGTCAGCTGCATGTGCTGAAATACAATGACAGAGGTGGTCAAATCATTGCTAACAGCAGCACCTTACAGCAAAAACAACAGGTGAAGAAGATGTTTTTAACAGGTTATAAAGAAACTAGCTAGAACACAGAACAAGCTCCAGTAAGTGCAATTTGATTTTCCATGGGGCTGTAAGAGCTGAAGGCAGCAGGCTACGGTTTGCTTCATTCAGAGCATATGCTAATAAAATGAGAGCTCATCTGATTTTGCTTGCTTATTTGAAAAGGAAGTTCAGCTTCCACCTCTGAAAATTTGGATTCTTGTTTTTAAGGCAACTTTATGAATGGTCAACCCACGTAGCAACTAGACTGACAGATGCCAAATGAACAGCATAGCCTACACCTCAGAGGATCTGGAACACACCAATGATCCTCCAGCACCAGCCCAACCAAAACATACTGCTATTTCCAAAAGTTCTCTCTATAGTATGAGGCGACCAACAGCTTATGTAAAACAGCCTCATGAATTAGAGTGTTGGTGAACAGAGCTACAAGACAATTCCCAGAGAATCAGACAGAACAGCTGATCCTTCCACATGTGGAAAGCAGCCTTTCCTTTTAGAGGGCTGGGATATACTGAGCTGGGCATTATCTATCCCATGAGCTAGTCTCATAAAAATCCTCAAAAACCTAATACTGGCAAGAAGCAAAGCTGCTCTATCTACCGGCCTGCAGAGAAAGAAGAACCCTTGGTAGTTCACTGGCCAGAAGTCCTGTGGTGCATTACAAACAGCAAGGGGCTATCACTGCTATGGACTGTGTGTAAACATTTGGGGATGGAATCACAACTGCAGAGTGTGGGCACACTGCAAACACCTGGGGATGGAATCACTGCTGTGGAGTGCAGGCACACCACAAACATTTGGGGATGGAATCACTGCTGTGGAGTGCAGGCACACCACAAACATTTGGGGATGGAATCACTGCTGTGGGGTGTGGGCACACTGCAAACATCTGGGGATGGAATCACTGCTGTGGAGTGCGGGCACACTGCAAACATCTGGGGATGGAATCACTACTGTGGAGCGGGCACACTGCAAACATCTGGGGATGGAATCACTACTGTGGAGTGGGCACACTGCAAACATTTGGAGGTGGAAAGGTTCTCGGACCACATCTTAAGAGTATTTCCCAGAGGAGAGAGAACTAGAGCTGTGTACCCAAAAGTAGTGCAGCACATTAAGAAAAAAAGGAAAAAACTCAAGTCTCGGTGGCATGGCCAGAAGATAAAAAAAGTATCTACTAGACAGACCACCAATTCAAAGCATGTAGATTAGTCCAGCAGCTAACGGGTGTAGTTTTCAGACTGTCACAGTCCCAACAAACAGAATGAGTTAAGGAACTGAAGCCAACTATTCTGTGTGACTAGGCAGTGGAAAGAACCCAATGCTTCTGGAGGAGCAGCACATCTCTACTGTGAACTCAATGGTCAAAATTCATTCCCTAACTTCGACATCTAGAATCGGGAGAACTGTGTCTGATCTACCAGTTTCATCAAACCCACAAAGTGTTCTTGGGACATTCGTTAGAACATAATCACAAGTGTTCTAAAGATCTGGACTCCTTTTGTATCACCTTCCAGGGTAAAAAACTAAATTAGAGGATTCTCAGTGCTCTAAAGAAATCTTCCATTTTACCAGGGAATTTTCTTCACTACATGTAAGTTTTCTTAACAGTCTAACCACTGACAATAGGAACACTCATAACTAAAATAACCAACCACTCTTTTAAACAATACAAAGACCCAGGATATGAATCAATGAATATAATTAGTTTACAATTATTATTTTTTTTTAGGCTAATGAAATGATTATCCTGGTTCTAACGCGTGTCACCTTTCAAACATGTAACATGGGAAAAACAGTCAAATTAAAGAATGAAAATAAAAATCACTACATGTTAATGAATTATGCATGAAAGTGAAAAACAGAGTACCTATGTGACAGTTTTTCTGCTGCCATCCCATGTTTAAAATATCAAACTGCTTAGGAAAACTGCTGTCACTCTTCAAAATGAGCTGAAATGTTTGAACTTAACAGACCCAGAATAGAAAATTTAAAAACACCCCTTCAGCTTTAGTTGTTCCACAATACTTTCTGAGAAAATTTGTCACCTCACCCGGATGGGAGGATTTTCAACTTACAAAAACTTTCAAACTACAGTTAACTGTTCACACACTATGAATTTAAAACAGCTGAAAAAAGCATTCAGCCTTGAATCAACTCTTTGTAATAAAATAAAGGAATGAATTAGCATTAGGCAAAGAAAACAAACAATAAAGGTTTTCTGTATTTCCATATTCTAAAATATTTAAAAATATTTTAATGAGGGGAGGGGTCCCACTGTCTCCAAATTCAAATATCTACCACTGTCTGTGATGAAGAAATTTGAAGTGAACCAACTTTACGTGCACTTCTTTAATGCCACTGTCCTGAAGGAAGGTAGGACCATACCCCTGTGAAC
Source organism: Eulacestoma nigropectus (assembly GCA_013397775.1). NCBI lineage: Eukaryota > Metazoa > Chordata > Aves > Passeriformes > Eulacestoma > Eulacestoma nigropectus. The sequence continues at coordinate 418,317 of VZTE01000895.1, read as the reverse complement.
CACAACAAGGCCCCTGAAATCAACTGGCCTTCACACAGAGGCAGAGCTCTGCATGTGCATTTCCAGTTGTACAAGCAGGGACAAGAAAATCATCAAAACTTCCACTTGAAAGTAACAGATCGAGTAACTCATCTAAACCAACTTCCTTCGATATTTGAGAAATACGTTTAACATATATAAATGAAACTGGTAATCCCCTTTAAAGAACTATTGGTATTGTTATTTCAATTATCTGTAAATAGGAACAGGTCAATTTATCCCTTAACCAATCTGGATTTCTTTAAATTCATTTAACAGAATTACTAAAATACTTAAGGAAATGTAATTTCCTTTATGAATAATTCAGGCAGATTTTTTAAAGTGTGAACAAAAGAAATGCTTTTATTGTAACAGTCATACATTTTAAAAAATGCAGCAAGAAAATTTCAACTGTCAGGATAATCTGTAATGACCACAAAGCTGCAAAGGCCAAAAGTATTGGATGCAACAACTTAGGGACACGGAAAGCAAATGATGAGAGGTGGTAATTATTGTTATTAGACATGGATAACATACAGCACATACTGTACAACAAAAAGTATTCAATTAGGCACAATTTGATAATATGAACAGAAGTTGGAGAACACAACCTTTGATAAATGAAATAATCATGGAGTTGACAAAATGAGAACTTACAGTCTAGTCAAAGCAGACAGCAATTTTCATAAACTTTTGACCAAAACTGGTCAGCAAAGCTGGAGGTAACAGGAAGAGGAATGAGATGGTTGACCTTTTGTGGGTAGTATAAAAAAAGCTACAATTTTAAACTGAACAGCTACATCCATCTGTCATATAAAAAGGAAAGCGTTCTCAACATTTTTATGTCTTTTGCAGTATAGTTTTATAAAAACTGGATGGTGCAAAGTTGTGCAATAATAAACCGCTTCGGAATTAAAAAAAAAGGCAGGGGATGCCACACAGATAAAAATTAACAAACACAGAATCTTACTGTTTCACACTTCCATTAGCAGTTATCTAGATACCACGAATGGAAAGGAAACATTGTTAAAAATGATCCCACAATCAAGACAAGCATGTGGCTGTAACAGAAAGTCGAGGGTGCTGTGCTCTCTTTCACTCCTAGCGGAAAGAGTCAAGTCATTCGATAATATATCAGCACCCAGTTTTAAAAACCAGCTAGTGATCCTCAAGGAAAAACAAAAAAAATATGTTCTCGTATACTTAAACAAGTGTCACTTATACATGCATGACCACAGGATCAAGCAAAGAGCCCTCCTATTTTCTTTTTACAACAACTTTGTAAAAGACGAATTTCAGTTACAGGAGAGACTGAACAAGTTAAATGTTTCGCACACTTCATTCTGTGGTACCACAGAAATTAACCTCCTGAACAACACAAAAACCACAACCAGATACTCAGTCCTGAACACTGTTTAACACAGATCATGTAATATACTCCTTACTTCTATTTCTGCAGACTCCACACGATTTTCAACAATCTCAATGCACTGTCTCTTTACTGGCGGTTCTTCACTTATCACCGTTTCTTCAGCAATGTCTGTTGCTGGAACTGTTAACACTGAAAACATATTTGTACATGTAAATACATTTACTTCAAACAATATTTGCACTATATAAAACTTGTATTATTTAATTAATTTTATTCACAGCAAAAAATGCAGATACTTTTGCTTATGAAAACACATCTATATAATAAAGTGCACTATAAGCTCAGTGAAAATGTACTAAAAACTTTAGTTGCTTGTATGCTACTAAAGAACTTTAAAATGCCTCGTTATCGAGGTCTACAGTAATTAGCTCTGGAGTATCACTGCCATTTTTCACAGAGTAAACAGACATGGCAGAGAATTGCAGCAGAGTTACCAGTCTGTCAATTCTAACTTCTGTAGCAGACCATCTACATCATGTTTCTTAAATAAATACTAAATACAAATCTTGCTTTTGTTTTGATTAATACACCTTAAGTAATCTAAAAATCCAGTAGTTACTAGCCATGAATAAGAAAAGCAGGGTTCTCAGTAAATTCATACTCTAATTCCTCACGCAGCCATCTGACAAATAAACATGACTGTCACTTCAGTTACTATCTACACCCACTCACTGATAATGATAACTAGGTGTACTAGTTCAGGCAGACTGTGAACCAAATAATTTGCCTCCTGTGTACAACTCTTCAAGCTTCCCACTGGGAGTCTTCATGAAGAAACCACAGAAGGAATCATTTTTATCTAAATAGCAGCAGAGCGTCTTTAAAAGAAACCACCCAAAGCGTACACATCACAAAAAAAAAAGTTGTGTCACTCTGGCTTCACTGGTTCTGTCAGTGCTGCTCTAAAACTTCAGGCATGTAAGACCTGACATTTGTTCTGTGAAGTACACACTCCATGGGGCTTGCACAGATTGCTTCATGCATCAGATTTCCAAATCCAAGTCTCACCTCCCCACAGTACTTCCAGCAAGGTAAGAGAGTAAGAATTAGAAGGCGGCTTTTGTTTTACTTCATCTTCTAGCTTTTGTAACAAGTTTGCAAAAATCAAACTTACTGAAGGCAAAGCAAGTAGCTATCACTTTCCTCTTAAATGTCCCATTTCTCCTCCGTACAGTTTAATAACTCTTCCATTCTCTCTCCTAAAGCAGAGGCTCACCTGACATGTGTTAACCCACTGAACTGCAGTGGCTCCTGTCTGAGCCTTCTCCAGTACAAGACTTCATAGATGTACACAGAATTGTCCAAGCTATTTGCACCTAACAAGTCATTATTATTACTGTAACTAAAACAGTTCCTCAAGCTGGAATCATACAAGTGCACTCACCTTGCTGCCCATCTGGCATGGTCACAATGATGGGTTGCCCTATCCCACTGGTTGGAATGGAATGCAGGTTACCCAGCTGAATGCCGTCCGTAACTATAGTAATAACCTGCTGACCTCCAGAACTGACCACTTGCTGAATGGCCCCATCCACAGATTCTGCAGTCACAACTTCTTCTGTGGCCACAACTATCAACACATTATTAAAGGAATTAAGTCAATTTATAAATGAAGCTTTTATGATTTCAAATGCATTTTGGTACAGCTGAGAAAAAATTTCTTCCATGACTTTCAAAACTTGACCCCCCCCCAATGAATACTTTACTGTATATTGCATTTTAAATAGAGTCTTTTATCAGGCCAACATAAAGCACTCACATTTTGACACAGACATGCAACACCATCCTTGCTCAATATAATAATATTGATATACACCACTCAAAATTGACGCTTTGGGTTCAGTGTTAATAGCAATTAATTCAGCAAGAACGACAGATGCTTTTAAGAACACAAATAACTTTCGCATTGTACACAAGCAGGACTAAATTACACTAACTGCAGAATGAAAAATAATTTGAACTTGAAATACTACCTTGAAACTACTTCTCAACCAATGCCTTGCCAGCTGTACCTCAGGACCCAGACAGATTTCTCTACATAACATAATGGTCTTCAAGATGGTAACAGACTAGCGGACCCCTAGAGAATCTTAAAAGTTTTGTCTGTACTACATGGGTACTTCAAACACAACAACTTTATTTCTTATACAAAGTATGAAACAAGACTAAAGGGAAAGTTCTGCAGAGCTGACATTTTTACAACTTCGAAGAAGAAAGATAAAGCTTAAGAAGTAAAACAAACATTTTATATATATAATTTTATAGGTAAAAGTGAAAAATTCCAGCTCAACTATCCATTTCAACTTCATGATTCAATAATGAGTATAAAGCAGTGAACTGTCACAGTTCTCTATTACTTCTACAAATGAAGGTAAGATATGGAAAGCCTGCATTCAGAACTACAACACATACCCCACCTTGCACTATATGCTGCAAATGGGGTCTTGTGCCACCATCCTTACTTTTTTAAAACAAGATGCTGAGACAAAGAGCAAGATCACTGGTAGCACAATCAAGGAAATTCAAGAACACTAGCTCTGTATTTTATTTTCAATTTGTCAGGGTAAAAGCAAAGCCTTTGATTTAAATAACAGACATTAGAGTGCTCTCTATCTAGAAAGATGAAATTAAAACCCTATAGACTGTGTTGTGATGTTCAAGATGAGAGAAGGTAGATAAAACTCTGAAGCTTTCATCTTTTAAGTTAATTACAATATAACATATACAGAAAAATCACTCTGTAGTTGAAATAATGATTGCAGACATTGTCTTCTGAAGATCTTTATGTTTAGATTACTGTCCTGTAACACTGCTTAAATATTCACAGAGTGTTTATTCAGCAAACGAAAACAGCAACTCCCACATGAGTAAGTGGTGGTGTACTGAATTTGATTTGGCTTCCAAGTACAGGCTCAGCAGCAAGAAAGACCACTGTCACAAAAAAGTCCAAATTGCAAGTGCCACTACTAGGTGCTGTGGCAAACAGCTCTGATCTTTGGTGTCAAATTTGGGGTTGGGGTTCAGTTCTGGAAGGAAACATTGCTAGAACTTCTTCAAACCTTGAAAGAAAAGGGGAGATCTTGTCTAAAAAGAAGCTAGTCTATATAAAAGAAAAATAGCCCCATAAATATGGTCATTGTTCCTTCCTTGTTCTCCTTCTGTACCTATACCCATACAATCATTATTTACCACACTACTTCATGTGCTGAAGGAAACATGAAGTTATGTCCTTGTAATTTATTAAATTAGTTTAAATGACTTAGCTTTCTAACCTGGTGTTTCCGAAGAATTAGACAGTGGAGCTGACGCTTCTGCTAAAGCTGCCAACGTAGCTAATACTGATGTTGATGAATTTCCAAACTGTACAGCAGACACTCCTGTTTCATCTAGAAGGATAAAAAAAAAATTAGCTGATAAATTTAAAACCAGCCAAGTCCCTTTTTCTGTTTTTATTGCACTGAAACTTCTAACACACGCTTCATTTTCAGCAGCATTCTGCTGAGCCAAAGTGCTACTCTGAAGTGAAGTTTGCTAAGCAAATAGAACTTCTGATAATTTATCCTGTGAAGATTGTTGTTTTAGGTATGTACATATTTACAACACACAAAAAACACTGACGAGGAATATGGTAACTATTCTTACCACTGTTTTTACTCAAACCTTTTCACTAAATGGTGAAAATCAATTAAAGTATAAAATCCCAGTAGCTATCCTATAGGCATCTAAATACCTGTTCCATTGGATGTATTTGCAGAAGATACCAGACCTGTTAGGTTCACCACCCCTCCAGGTCCAATGATGAACTGCGGTGTTGCTGCGTGTATCGTCACAGTGTCCGGACTCTCAGGATTTGTATTGATTTGGTTCTGCATTGCAATCTGGGAGACAAAGGTAACAACATCATTCCCACTGTAGGTATAAAGAAGTTGTTGACTTCGTGTAAGAGCTGGAATTATTGCACACTGCACACAAACAGGGAGGGTCTCCCTCATTATACTCATGCAATACACATACATCGTGTCCTATCTCCAAGTTCACAAGAAACCTTTTTTTTTGGTTGAAATCTAAAGACAGAAAGTCTGCTGGAGTGAAAGAGTTTAACAACAAACCACTATTTCTCCCTACCATTTCTTGTAAACAAAGAGGACAAGGCCCTTTTGCAGATATGCAAGCTCACATATCTAAAACAGAAGTCTGAAGAACCAAGACTGCTGGGGCAGATACACGTCATGAAAAGCTGCTGTGACAGCACAGCAATTGCCATGAAACGTACGTGGCAGTCTTTCTGTCTTTCTATGAATTACTATTAACTTCTATTTACTATACCCTTTCTGCAGTCAGGAGAAGGCTAAAGGAACAGACCAGAAGTTCAGACATTTAAAGACATACAGGCAACAGATTTATACAATGGCATACTGATATTTTTCATTCGCTTTGCATTCTTTTCTCAAAAAGATGTAACACTTAATATGCCTTTAACAACACTATAGAACAGTGAGCACACATTTCCATGGAATTATCTATTATAATCCCGATCACAATCACTTCTCCAACAATTCAATCCTAGCTTTTCTAATTCTGGAAAAATTGGCATCTCTTCTTTCCTGTTTGAACTCCAATTGTTAGGAAATTAATATCCACATATGAAGCTAACTGAACACTAGAGGATGGTCAAAATATATTATCAGAGTAGGGAGTTAATTTTTTACACCTCTATTGTAAAGAGTCCACCTAGCTCTGTGTATTACGTAAGACAAATTTAAGAAAATAGAGGATACTTATCCTTGACTTTGTAGGTGATGAAAATGTTCTTTGGCCAAGTTACGTTTACTAACATTAATCTCATTTCCACGTAATGAACTAGGCTGAAGTTTTGCATTATCAATACATGGTGTCACAGCTGCTACATTAAAAGCTCAGTTTATGACATGTGTAATCAAGTACTTTGCTGTAAGTTCCCTTAACACGAGGAATTGAAAGTTACCTGTAATATTTCTGCAATGTCTTCATTTCCATTGTCTACTGCAATATCTAATGCCGTTTTGCAAAATTTACTCTGAGCATGAACATCTGCTCCATACTTTATCAAGAGTTCTACAACTTCTTGGTGGTGATGTTCAGTAGCCCAGTGAAGTGCAGTCATTTTGAGCATGTCCTTCGCATTGACATCAGCACCATGCTACAAACAAGATCATTGCATAAACTATGTCATTAGAAATATCTGAATTAAATAATGCTGGTCACAGAATGAAGCCCAAAATTGTCTTTCTCCATCAGCAATGCCCTATTATCTTACATTTACACATTTATTAAAAGTAATCCAATCTAACTACCAAATACATTATTTACCTCAAAAGGATTAAAGATTCCCTAAAACACATCTTGCTTCTAAAATCTGTTACTAAACACAGTATCAAATTAGGGAGTATTCTTATTTTTAAACAGCAGTAAATAACTTATCTGAAATCAAGATTATTTTAATGCTAAAATAAATTACAGTTCAATTCAAAAACAAAGCTCCCAATGTACACAGTTTAACTATTCATATCATTTCAATGTTGGTTTCATGACTAAAAGCAAATTGCAAATATCTGATCATAAACCATTGCAATAACACCACTTCAGACTTGTTTCAGCAGTTCTTACCTTAAGTAAGACTTCTACTATGCTGGCATGGCCTTCTGATGCTGCCATATGTAATGGAGTTCTGTCCACTTTGGTTCTGGCATCCCGACTCACACCTGCTCGCAGCAACACTTCTGTGGTGGAGTAGTGTCCATACTGTGCTGCTAGATGAAGTGGAGATGTTCCCAACTGTAATGGAACACAAAACATGCAGTTCTACCAGACGTCAGTATGAAGCATTTCTTCTTCTTACTCCGAAGCTACCAAACCCAGGTGTCAAGCCACCACTTCAAAACCATTTTCACTTGCAGAGGAAAGAAGCTGTTGGGGCTTTTACACAATACAAATGGGGGAGGGAAGTTTGTTGTTGCTTTCTTTTTACTGTGTTTTTTCTGTCTTTTTGAAGTGTAACATTTCAAGGGACCTAACCCCATTTTTAGCATTGGTCAACAGGGACCTTTGGAAGTCAATTAAGTCCAATCTCCTGCTCAAAACAGAGTTAATTTGAAAGTTAGGTCACTAAGCAGATTAAGGCTCTTAAGATCTTGTAAATGCCCTAGGAATTTTGGGTACCTGACCTCTCTCTACAACCTGTTAAAAAACCAGCACCTCCAAAAGACAACTCAGTACCCCTGTATCAGGGAAGTCTCAGCTGCACATATTAGGTAGTTACAACTGTTTTCATAATTCAGACCTCTTACTATACTAAGTGCATAAACACAGTAACTAGGAGGATGATTGCTGCTTTTTCCCATTAACCATTCCAAAGTTCATCTTAAAAGTCACCAGAATGAGCTCATTCACAGTCTGTTACTAAAATCAGTAAGAGGTCACATGAAGAAACAGACAATTTAAATTTTGAATCAGACATTAGATGACGTGACTGCAGTATTCCAAGAAGAACCGTAATATAAATGCTCAATTGTAATAATACTATTTCCTCCTTTGGGTGAAAAAAGCAAGACAATTTACTTTCCCCACCACAAAAGTTTTCATTACCCAGTCTGTGGTAAAAGGTGCTCCATTTGCCATCAAAATGCGAACTTCATCATCTTGACCTGCTCGTGCAGCTTCTAAAAGTTTCTTTCCCAAATCTACTAGTGACATCTAGTGAAGCACATAAAGGAATATAAAGACAAAATAATAACATTAATACTATTTTAAGTACATACATGTTGCCTTTTTTTTTATTATTATTGTTTCCAAACTACTCTGAAAAGTTCAAAAACTGGAGTTGGCATTTTAGCCATGAGAACAAGCTTCATTGATTGCAATAAGCAGTTTGACTCTAGAATTACTTTTGCCAGCCAAACAGAACTGATACTGGGGTGAACATTTCAGTATTACAATATTGTAACCCCAGTAGCTGAAAAGCTGAACAAAATTTAAACTGAACTGGATGTACATTTCTTATAGCAGAAGGTGGTTTAAAAGCTCTCACCTGATACTGCAACCTTTGTCCAGATTTCAAATGGTACTACATCGTGGCTGCTATGTCATACACCTCAAGGCATTACATCCACTTACCCAAAATGCCTACATGTATTTAGGAGGTACCACTATGTAAATGCCCTGAGATAGATATGAAACAGAACACCTTTCTAACATCTTGTCCATCACTATTTTTGTTCACCCTGAAATAGAATTTCTGTATCCCCAGATGCAAAATGACACAACAAGCATATTATTGTACTGCACACAACAGATACATGAAATAGAATCTTTGCCTGAAAACAAGTATTACTACCTGCTTTAACTGTCTACAGTTACTAAAAACATGTTAAGTGCAAAGTTTTGAGACATGACTGAGATACTAGCTGAAAAACCTTCACATCGTGATTGGATAATGTCCCTTTTACACCAAGGTTCCATACAGTACTTGCAGTAATACATGTAGACAAATCACACCTATCTGTTTCTGTTGCATCGAAGATTTCCTAGAAACACAGCTTTTTAAACTCACCCCATTTCATACTTGCTATTAAATTTGTTTGTTAAAAAAAGTTAGAACAAAACCATAACTTATGCTACTAACTAAAATATACTACTAACATTCTAGGATACCTATAGCTATGTTTTCCACTACCAGGATGCTAAAAATGGAACTGCTTTCATCAGTTTAGTTTCCAGTCACAAGTAAAGTTAAGCCTGTATTACTAATAACAGCAGTTGTGAGGCCATGCAGCCAATGTCCTACACAAAGTGAAGAGTATATCAGTTCAGGAAAGAAATCCCATTAAACACACAGATCTATCACAAAAACAATATATTTAGAAATTTCTCTGTCCCTGGTTCAACTGGCATATTGCTCAATAAACTGAAAGCTATTGACTTTGGAAGAAACTAGAAAGGAGACCAAAATATGCAAATGCAGTACTCAATACATATCGGTAGGGCCATGAACTAGAGCAATTACCTCTTTGTCTACAGAACTGACTGCAGGCAGCAATATCCCTGTCACCAAAATACTCCGTTTATGTCCACCCTTCTAGTACAAGCAGCCACATTGGTTTCTCTCCAGGCAGAAAAGGGAAGAGAGGTGGGAAGGTGGCAGGACAGGACAAATACTGACAATGGGAAAAGGAAGGAAAAAAGGAGCACAGTCAGATGCAGAGGAAGGAACAACTGCTGTCTCTCTTTCATAAAGAAAAAGAGCAAAAGACAAAATCTAGGAAAGATCCTAAGGAATAGAGTAAGAGAAAACCTATCATACCTGTTAAAGAGAGACACTAGAGGTAACAATATAAAACATAAGACAAGAGATGGCATTTGGCAAGTGCAGCAGTGAAATGAAGGACTAGAGCACTCCCTCTATGTGGCTTTTTTTTTTCCCCAGTGAGGATTGCAAGTTAAGGAGGAAAGGTACACACACGGACACACATCCTTTTTCTGGTGGTCTAATACCCCTGCATCAAGGTCCTCAGAAGCAGAGGAAAGCTGGAACTTAATTCAAAATACTGAAGTTATGAACTAGCTCAGAAAGACAACTACCCATTTTCCTTATATTTATTTTTGTTTTAAACAGCAGTAGAGCAAAGGAACTAATAAAATCTCATTTTGTAATTGCAGAATAATTAAGGTTGAAGGGGACCTCTCAAGGTCACCTAGTTCAATATCCCAGTCAGAGCTGGCCCAGGGCTCAGTGTTGTTGAGTTTTGAATGTCTCTCCATGGATGAACATTCTATCACTTCTTCAGCCCCATTCCAGTGACCAACCACCCTCATGGAAGAGCTGCCTGTGTATACCCATCTTCGTCCACTAACCAAAAACACACTCATGATAACAAGCTTGTACTTGATGTCTGTTAAACAGGTGAATTAAATTAGTCTGTACATTTAACAGCCTATTCAGAACCCACTGACCACATCTATACACTACTGAAATGAACTGCAAAGTTGTTATGAAAACCCTATGCAGCAAAAGTCCAGCTACCCCCTGCAAAAAAAATCAGTAATGGTGGCCTCAAAATACCAGTCTCACTCCCAGGAGGTGTTAGGGACAAACTTAAGATCCAACGCATTTTCAGAGCCTCCCTGAACTATTACTGTGGAACACAGTCTGTGAAATCACACCAGTTCTCTTCTCAATGCAAAACTAAACAGCCTTATACCACACCTGATAAAAAATGCTCTAATCAAGGAAAAAAACAACCTTTCATTACCACATATTCCCTGCATTAACCAACATTCTCTCATTTGATATAAACGGTCTGTAGTTTAAACAAGCACAAAGCATCACCCAAGTTGGTATATGCCTCATAATGCAGAATTTTAACTTCAGTTAAAAGAGAAATGAGAGTTTCAGTTCTCATTGGGTACTCGGAAGCATGCTTGGGCCATCTAGTGGAAAAAAGAAAAAAACCCAGCAAAATTGCACTGTTCAACTAAAATAATAAAGATCCCATTATATGTCACTAATGCACTAATAGCAGCAAATGAAGAGGTCTTTCCAACAAAACTCATGCGCTTTTAGTCACTTCTAACCAATAAATACTAGCACTCACAAAATTTCTCAAGAGTAGTCAACCCAAAGCTGATTTCCACCTGGCAGCCCATTCCAAGGTCCAGTACTGTAAGAAACCCCTGAGTAACAACACGCCCAACTTCCCCTGTGCTCATCCATAGTACTGGGACACAGCGAGAAGGGTCTGCAGTGTCACAATCTCCCATTCAGCTGCTCTCTCGAGATCACTCGGTAACGCTACAACAGTGCAGCGATACTATCACAAGCAAGGTTCTCTATATGTAATACAATAATACATTTAAAATTGAAATGAGATCGCTATTTCAAAGAGCACTCTGCTGCTACTCCACAGTGTTAAAATCAACTCTGCTGAACTGTTTTAGAGGGTTCTCTTCACTAACTGTCATTTCCATCAAGCTCTGCTAGCATGACAGCTGTGTAACACTTTATATGAGGACTTTTTCGGAGAATAAAAACATCATTGGCTCTGAAATAAAGACTTGAGACTGTTGGAGTTATTCTTATGGCAATGTGATAATGTTTGCAGACTTGTAAGAGCTCCTACACAATTGTGTGAAGAGAGGCTTTTGTCCACAACTGAGTAAATAGGGAAGAGCTTCTGCTGGGTTTAGACTTCTCTGGATTAATCACCTCCTGAACTTCCACCTTATGGCAATGTATTCTGCACAGTATCATTAGCCAGGTGCCACAATTAACTGGTAATTAAAAATAACATCAAATTATTATTGCTATTTTACATCTGTTCAAAAGAAAATTATACTACTTTTTTGCATCCATCTTAAATTTAGGTTTTTATACCCTCTATAAAACTCTGAAGATCACACTGTTACCAGAAGGGTATAGAACAGCACTCGACAGGAGTTTAGGCAGAACTGTGTGTGAAATAGGCTCTGTGGGAAGTAAGTGGAGCTAAAATCCCTGCAACTTGGGATGCCTGGGCTACCACACCACAGTGTACAGACAACAAAGCAGCGGAGTCTGCAGTCCAAATTAAAATTAAGTTTGGCTTAAAATGTTGCAGCATCTCTCAGACTGGTGTCCTGCCCCCAGGACCCAGCCCTGCCCCTCTTCTACCACTGCAGTGCTGAGCATCAGCTGGTCCAGATCAACAAGCACAAAACAGCTGTTGCAGAACATCTGCCAACATGGAGATCTCCCAGCCCAGTGCTTGTCCCAAGCTGCGCTCTTGCAAAGGACATCCTTACGCTAGAGAAGCATGGACTGCAGCAGTGCAACTTACCAAAGGTAACCAAATCAGTGCACACCCTATCTCTGTTAAGGATCTGCAATCACAAAGTTCCATTAAAGGCTCATTAAACACTTTTCCCTACTCAAGTGACAGATGGCAGAATTGTACTTAGAAGGTAGCTGGACACCCATCATCTCTCACATCCATTACATCTGGAAAAAGAATGCCCTTTCAGAATGTCTTTTTCTTTCCACTATTTAAGAAAAAAACATTTTAACCTGTTTTGCCAGACCTGACCTTCAGAAATGCTACCACTCCACTGATTTCAACATCTCACAGTATTGCTAGAAATTCACAGTAGCCATTTCTAGCTAATTTCATGTGCCTGTCCATACCAAAGTCAACAATATTTCGAAGTCCAGCATAGAGTAGTTAGCATCTCTTAAACACTTTGGCATCATTTTATCGTACGTATCAATTAGCAGGGATTATAGCAACTTACATGGGATAAACTCAAAAAGTTCCTGCCTGGTTTCCTATGTGAATCAAACATCTTCTGACAATGATTTCACATGTGAAACTTCAAATCCTAACATAAATATCATAGGCTTAGACTACCCACGTTTCTACCACGATAGTGAAAATTACACTAATATATTAATTGCAGTCAGCTTTAATTCCAGTGCTTTCAGCTTTCCTCTATGACTGTTGTATTTGTAATTAAATTCTCTCTAGTTTGTTTGAACAGCAACATGACCTTCATGTCAGACATGCATGAGATGAAAAATACCTGATCTGAGAAAAGCAAACATTGTTGAATAGCTTAGTGGCAAAGACAGCCAGGCCTGTTATTAATGCAGGTCTGTCCTCCTATTAGGTTCACACATTAATTTAAATAAGCACCAATCAACAATGAACTCAGTTAAATAACAGAGACTGTGGAAAAGTCTTTTCTTACAAAGGAGAGCACAGATTTGGCCATTATCTGTAACATCTAAAGAGTGTTATTATGCAACAAGGGTGAACCACTGGCAGCAAGATTTGGACTGGCACTGCCAACAAGCTACACAGTTTTCACAAATAAATTTGGCACTAGATACCAAAAAGGTTAATTTACAGCAGCTGTTATTGACATGGAGAATCCAAGGGCTTGTGATGTAGCCTTTGAACTGTACCACAGCCTCAGGAAGCGGTCTCAGGTTAATTAAACTTGAAAATACCATCAAATAAAAATCATCCGCCTCCTACCTACAGCTTCCGTTTTATCATGAGGAACCTTCCTCGACAGTTTCTGTCAGGCACATAGGCTTAAAAAAAAAATCCAACTAGAAAACAAAGTGTTTTCAGCAAAGAAAGTGGGTCACGAACAAGAGTCTCTATCTAGTGTACGCTGATCTGTCACATATACTCTTAACCTTACTCACATGGCACACACGTTCTCTTACAAATATTTGTGTGCATACAAAAGTCAGCTAACTGCAGCCTTACTAATAGTTCAGAAGTAACGAATAGCTTAAAAATAGGCTGAAGAACTACAGGATATGCATTCACAACTCTGAGCACATTTAACTCTACTATGAAGCATTTGCCATTAAATCAAAGCTACCTTAGCAAGCAGGTTAAATGAAAATACACAAATGCCTTAAGAACGACCACAGACGACTTCCTACAGGGGATTTCACCGACGTGCCACCAGTGTCCCACCAGCGGAAACTACTTTGACTACTTGGGGAAAAGAGAAAAAAAAACGACAATCCGCACTAACACATCGTATCCCACTTTTATGCTCCCATCATACGCTTTATTAAGAGTCCAAAGCAAGAGTTACAGACTCCGGGTGAGGGGCACTGCGGAGGGGAAACCGCTCCCTTCCCGCCCGAGCCGCCTCTCCCCAGGGCACCTTTGGCGCCAAGCTCGCGCACGCAGCCCCGCCGCCTCAGGGGCCCGGCCGCGGCCCCACCGGCCCCCCCGGCCCACGCGGGGCCGGGGACCGTCCCCACGCGGCCCACACCGCGCTGCCCGGCGGAGAAAACCGCGGGACGAGCCGAGCCCCGCTCTGCCCCTCAGCTCCCGGGTCCCTCGCCGGGCGCGTCGCGCTC
>VZTE01000895.1:319799-403449 GCA_013397775.1 Eulacestoma nigropectus | reverse complement strand
GGGCGGGCGCGAGGCGGCGCGGGGCGCCCCGGGCGGGCCCGGAGGGGCGCCCGGCACTTACCATGGGCGCGGGAATTACCTTATTAACACAGACATCGAGGGAGAAGGGGCGCGCGGAGGGATACGGCCTCGCCGCCGCACAGCGCGCATGCGCGCCGCCGCGGGGAAAGGCGGGGAAGCGCGGGCTGGAGGGGCCCCGCCATGTTCCGTCCCGCTGCCCGCCCGGCGGGGGCAGGGCAGGCCCCGCGCTCTCGGCGGGCCCGCGGTGGCCTCCCTAGAGGCGGCGTATGGACTAAGAACGGGGGTCGCTGTCCCGGGTTACTCTGTGGCACAGGGTGGCGGGGCTTGCGTTTCCCGCCTCTTGGTTGCTGGGGCTCTGCTTGTGGTCCCAGGTGAGGATGCACTGTCTGAGCGTGGACTTGGCCGCCTTGCTTGCCCGAGGCAGGGCTTTAGAGATAATCACGGAATCAGTTCGGTTGGAAAAGGCCTCAGAGATCGTAAGACCCCAACCTGTGACCCAACACCACCATGGCACCGAGTGCCAGGTCTGGTCTTTCCTTCAACACCCCCAGGGACGGTGACTCCACCACCTCCCTGGGCAGCCCGTTCCAACGTCTAATCACCTTTTCTCTGAAGAAATTCTTAATGTCCAACCTAAGCCTTCCTGGCGCAAGTCAAAACTATATTCTCTTGTCCTTGCAGTGATTACCTGGGAGAAGAGGCCAACTCCCTCCCACCTGGCCACAACCTCGTATCAGGGAGTTGTAGGGAGGGATAAAGTCACCCCTGGGTCTCCTCCAGGCTGAGCCCCCCCAGCTTCCTCAGCCACTCCTCACAGCACTTGAGTTCCAGGTCCCTCCCAGCTTCACTGCCCTTCTCTGGACCTGCTCCAGCCCCAAAATGTCCTTGAATTCAGGGTCTGAGAACTGGACTCAGTACTCAAGGTTTGGCCTCACCAGTTGCAAATACAGGGGAAGCTGCATTTGGGATTATAGAGATAGGATTTGATGGGATGACAGCTCCAAAATAGTCTTCAGTCCTTGCTGCTCTCTCAGAGCGCTCTGGCCTTCAGTCCCAGGCTGGTACTGAACTTGGCAGCCCAGGCCCTGGAACATTTCTCTCACAGTTTTGTTTTCAACAATGCAAAATGGTTGTGCTCACATTCTCCCAAAGCTGTTCCAAGCCATAAATCTGCTACCACTGTGAAGCATGGATCTCATAATCATCATCCTTCAGGAAAACATACCAACGACAAAATTCCAGTCTGTTACTTTGGAGATTATAATACACACTAGATAATCAGAGGAATACCTGTAGTAACATTGTTTACAGAGCCATTCTTACTTGCCTTTGACCTACCTAATGCAGCTTTGTATGAAATACAAGTAACGATATTCCACGGAGTAACCATTTCTTGGATGTTGTCACCTGTGGACTGGTTTTTCTAGGCGTGCTCAGCCAGGAGGCGGCACTAGAGAACAAATCCAAACACCTCGGGGCTGCCACTTGTCACCCAGGGCACAGAAACCTTAAATCCAACCTTCAGTACATTCTCTGTCGTCGTTGGCAAGTGTCTCTGTCTCTCAACAAGGATTTAGCTTGTCGTGTTAAGGCTTTCATTTACGCAGTAGCAGGAGACACGGAAAATGTTACAATGTCCTCACAGGCGTGTGCCAATAAACAGGAACACTTCGTGGTGTTAGCAGCAGTGCTACAGAAAAGCCAAACTTTCCATATTAATGACAATCTTTCACAGAGGTGAAGAATGCAGGCTGCACTTAATCCATTCGCACTGTATATCAGTTTTCATTATTATGATCACAAAATAATCGTGTATTTTTTTTACAGGACTCACCAAAAGTACATGTAAGAGAGAGACATTGGATGGCTGACGTAGGCAAGTCAGAACGCATTTCACATCCGTAAATAACCTGGTTTCTACTTCTGTATTTTACCCCGCTTTAGAAGATGTACATTTTTTTTAGCCAAATAATCTAATGCATTCTATTAAAAAGCACAACGATTTCTACCGTTTAAAATTATTTTATTTATTTATTTATTTAACACTGCTACACAAGAACATATGTGCTGATAGGAAAATGTGTTCTAACCCGAGGCAACCACAGCGTGTTATAACGTAATCAACATAAAACATATTAGCATGTTTTAACAAGCTCTGGAGTGGGGTAAAGCTAATTGCACAGGCAGCTCCTCCCCAACACCCTTCTTTATATGGCTGAGGTTTGCCCATACAAGTAAGACCAAAGATTGTAGCACACAATTTTTTTCATGTAAGAGAAACAATAAAAGGAATTCTCTGAGTCCAGTTTGGAGAGCAGCAAGTATGAGTGTCAACATCAGTTTGTACACATCCCAGGCTCTGACATCAGTGGACTTACCCCTTCCATCTTGTCATAACTTTCTGGCATCACCCACCCTGGCTAAAACACAGAGCAGGTCTGAAAAAGGCACTTACAAGAGCGTGGTGTTACTAATACTCAGTTCAGCTTAGACTTGTTGGACTCTATCAACTTCCTTTGGTATTAACCTCTCTGCACAATATAGAAGACATAGCACTGTCCTCATTTCTCCCAGAACCTGTCACATGCTTGATCACTCACACACACTGCGAATTAGGGATGGAGGAATTGTTTGAGCCTTTCATGTGCCCAGTACCAACCAACATTACTGTACCACTAGGTGCTGTGATACAGTTCAGCTTCCTGGACAAGGAATCAGAACTGTTTTGGAAGGCTACATAGAGACAGGCATCTCCATGTTTTTTAAACCTCCCTGTTTAGGTTCCAAGACCTCCCTGTTTTCTAAAGTGGCTGACAACTGCTCCAGCTCACAAGACATTTCTGTTGGCAAAATTGAGCACTGGGTTGAAATGTTGCAATTGAATCCCCTCAGCGTCTGACACAGTTAGGGGACAGGCCAGGACTGTGGCAGCACGGAGCATCTCTCCTTCATGTGTGTAAGATCTCCGTGATCTCCGTGGCACAAGCGGCCTCCCCTTCTCCCAGCATGACTGCACCAGCATATCCACACATACCTGCCATCCCTGAGGAAACTGTGCTTGTAGTAACACCACAAGCTGCACATAAAACACTGTCTTCAACAAAAAACTTGGAGTGTCCCCTGTCAATCCACTTGACAAAAAAATAGGATATTTTTATAAGGAGAGGTGTCTCGCCTTCGCACACCAGGTTGCACAGTGCAGCAGTGAGCCAGTTTAACAGCCCATACAAACGCTGGATGCCCTACAGAATGCGACTGACCACACAGCCCGCTCTTAGTGGCTTGGCCCCGGTAAAAAATCTCCCGGTCCCGAGACGAGGAGCCAGGCCCGGGGGAGCAGCAGCCCAGGGAGGCCGGCAGGGCACGGCAGGTAACCTCGCGCTCCCTGGGAGCGCTCTCCAGGGCTGGCGGGTGGTGTTGGGCCGAGGTGGCCCGCCTCTCCCTCCCCTCACACCGCCCCAAGAGCCACCCCGGCTCCGAGGCAGCTCCACGGCGGGAGTGGGTCTGCGTCCCCCGCCCGACCCAGCGCGACCGCGCCCCACAGGGCCCGCTGTCGGCGGCACGGATAGGGCCGTGACAGTCCCCGCCCCGCGGGGAGCGGAGGCCCGGCAGGAGGGAGGGAAGCAGGGAGGGACGGACGCCGCCGAGTTCCGCCCTAGCAGTCATGGCCGCGTAGCGTCTCCTCGGCAGCCGCGCTCGGACATGGGCCTGCCCCGGGCCGGCGGGCGGAGGCAGCGAGTCCCCGCGGCGGTGAGTGCGCGGCCAGGGCGGCTCCGGGCCGGCGGGGAGCGAGGCCTGCGGGGCAGGGGGTCTCCGGCAGTGGCGGGAGGGGCGGGCGCCCTTGGAGGGATCTCCGGGCCCAGCCCCGCCGTGCCGGGGGAGCGGCCCTCGAGGGGCTGCGGAGGACGGGGGAGCCGGCCTGGGCCGCGCAGGGAGAATCGGGCCTGGCCCGGCGGGGAGCCGGCGGTGTGACCTTGGGCAGCCCGCAGTCCCCCGGCCTTAGCCCGGCCAGGGTGAGGAGCGAGCGGGGCCGGGGGAGCCGCCGCCGAGCCCGAGAGCGGCCGGAGGAAGATGGCAGGGAAGCGGCGCTTCCCAGAGTGCCGCACTCCTGCGGCCGGCGAGCTGCGGTGTCATGGAGACTGCCACAGCCCGGCCGGGCCGCCGCAGCGCTATTGACCGCCCGGTTAGAAACTTGAAGCAGTTTTCTGTCTCTCCGTCACCTCCCCGGCTTCTTATCACCTCTGCTGTTTGCCTACACCTTGCAAATGTTCATTTATCTAAATGAGAAGTAGAACTCTGTGGTTTTACATAGATAGAATAACTTTTAAGCTTCCTTTAGAAAATCCAGTGTATTTCTTTTTAAGAAACTTTTTAGTGTCTTTCTTTCCACTCACTATCAGTTAAACTGTTGGATGGTTGTCTGTCAAAGGGTTTTCTCACTGTGTGGAGAGAGTCATTGCCGGTGGTGCAGGGTGGTGCAGGTTTCAGCAGGGTACGTGGCCGGAGAGAGACCCGGGATGTGTTACTGCCCTGGAGACTGGTGACAACCGGAATGGTGAAAGTTTGGGTACTCTCTGTGAGCATAATGGGCTTGCTGTAAGAAGCCCCAGTGGTTACAATCATCCTATGCACATTAGGTTACAGGACCAAGGCCTGTACTATTAACAGTACCAGAGCCTGGAAAAGAGCTAGAGGACTCACAGAACTAAATATGCTGATTGACTGTGTAGTTCCATCATCTTAAAATTCTCAGTGTCTAGACTCACACTGATAAGCTTAACAAAACTAAGTGCAGACAGTAAAACTTAATTCTGAGAAAACTGAGTAACTTAATGCTCATGAGAAATCCACTTTTCATTTGCTCAAGTGCTAGAGACAAAAATAAGTAAGTGAATAATACTTCATTACATACCTGAATTGGTGATGCACAGTACTTATGTCAGTATTTCACAATGTGTTAGTGGGTGCACTGCTTGCAGTGTAACTGCTTCTCTGCGTTGTTCTTGCTGTGGTCATTCCACTTAAAGCTTACTCATATCCTTAGTGAAACTGGCATCATAATTAGATGTTGAAAAACCTGTTACCAACAGGTATGTTCCCTGTCGGGGTAAAACTATCCATTCTAAGTATGTCAAATGCCCATAAACATACAAGCATGACTTCACTTACATTTTTGGGATATTGGCCTGGTTTTCATAGGTATGAAGAAGGAACCTGAGATAATACTTCAACTAGGGGTAGAAAAGGTCCCAGGTTTTGGTCTTTTTTGGTCTTAATTTTTAAGAAAAAAGTTGACAAACCTGAAATAGGTTATTTCTTCTTTCTCATAGGGTTGACGAATAGCAGATTTAGCTATTATAACTTCTTCAGTCCCTTGTATTCATGGTTTTATGATCCAGTTTTCTGTTATGTTGACTAGTTCCAAACCATATTTGTGCAACTTATTTTGCTGGATTCCTCCATTGAGACTAGGCCAGTTAGGAATTGAATATCTGCAGAAAATTGTGTTCAAAGTCAGATGGTAATATTTTTCTGTGAAGGAGCTGATTTGGATTCTGAAATCATGGTCTTCCCAAAGCTTGCTCAAAGATGAAGGAAATAAACCATGTTCATTTGAGTATAAGGAAAAATTAAGGTAAAGCACATCTTAAAATTTAGTAGAAGCTTAAGAAGTTGTAAGGGTCCTTATGAGCTAAGACTGAGCAGTCAACTGGCAGTCCACAATGGTCAGTCTGTAGTAACTAAAATCCAGTTAGGGGATTTTTGATGCATAAACCTGAAAATGTTAGTTCAGATCCAAAATTAAGATTCTGTATAGAAGAATGAGTTAGAAACTGCAACTGAAATCTCATATCAACTTAGGACACATGCTGTGTGTATTTCGATTAAGTGTGTGGTTGAGAATTTGATTTTTAAAAAAATTTAGAAAATGTTATTCCTTATCCATTCTTGCTCATTTCACTGCAGCATATTGTATGAATTGTGATGCTGTGGGAGGTCAAAGAGTAATACCTCATTCATCAGATACTGTGGTTAGAAGCTCATGTTTTAAAAAAAGGTATAGAAATTTCTTTTCATCAGAAAACAGAAGTTCAGCAGTGAACTTGCATGGCAGTTTAAAGACCTGCAGTTATAACTTAGTGACCGTAGGAAAACGTGGAAAGACAATTTTTGTTTCAGGCCAGAGCTCAGAGCTGGCTTTTATTCACTAGTTCTGCATTTGTATAGGTGATGTTCCAGAAGATCTGCCCTTTTCAAGGTGTGTCAGCAACACTTGAGAATTTACTGACATCATTAAATGGTTCATCTTCCACATAATCTTGGGGCTTTTTTTGCTCATATGCACACAGCACTCTAATGCTATGTGCATATCTTATTCAGACTGCGTATTTAGTTACAATATTCTGTCAGGACACAACCAAATGCTGCCACTTAAGATTAAGAAAATACTGGTTACGTAACAGAGCAAACATTGAAGATATATTTGGAAAGGACTTAAAGCTTCAAAGGAAAAGTCTATTTACAGTTCCACTGAGAAAAAAAAAAAAAGCCAGGTAAAGACATGCTCTGAAGGTAGAATGAGACAAGCAGTACTAAAATCTTAATAAGAGTGAAGCCTTTCTTTATGAGGTTGCAAAAAGTATGTCTTTGTTTTAGGCTAAAAGGCTTTTGTATTGGAAAGGTCTTCTTTGGGGCAGGGGAGTGTCTGTGTTTTGTTTCTGCTGAGTGCAGTTCTAATGAATTATCTGCTTTGTTTTCAGCACCTAAGTATCTCCCTGAAAGTTAAAATTGGATATATGACACATTATATAGGAAAGACAATGTTCTAAGATGAGTGAGGTATGGGATATGTTTTTAATTTTATGTATTAAAGATAGTATTTGAGGATTTTATTATTTACTTTATAGAATTATCTGGAAATTAGTCTCCTAAGAGGGGATTCTTAACAAATTTTTCAATTTTAAAAAGCTGATGCCTAATTGGAAATTAGCAAGTACAGCATCCGTGTTCAAGCAGTAAGTTATTTTGGTACATATTGTTTAGTCTGACCTTGGCATACCAGACCTTAAACCAAAGGTTTGTGTTAACTTAGTATCTTTGATAACCAGTTCCTAGACCAACAACAGTTAACCTAATAATACTCTGTGCAGTAATACTTCAAGGAGTACAACAGCTCTGAGCCTTGGGAAGGGATCCCATTCCCACCTTCGCTTCTCATTCTTGACTGCACGTGCCAACTGCTGCCCTTGCACAAGCTGTGTAGCCTTTCTGCCACTTCAGCAGGCTGAATTGGCTCAGTAAGAGGTTGGAGAAGTACCAGAGCAGTATGAGAAAGAGGGAGGGAAATTGGGACCACCTCATTTGGGGGCAGTCAGCTACAGATAGATTCGGTTGGGTGAAACTTCCCTCTGAGGTCACTGGCTGGTTTTTTTGGTCACGCTTGTCATGCTGATCCATCACCTTGAGAGTGAAAGGGAAATGCTCTACCTTCACCTTGTCAAAAGCCATGTGGTTTTTCTCTACTAGGAAACAACTTACTTGCTGATATCATTTGAGTGTCTTTCTTCTAATGAGTCTCCCTTAATATCTTCAGTATCTGTCACATCTTAATGTCTCACCACTTGCTTGTGAGGGAGCTCAGTTCCTCCCCTGCCACCCCCAAGGCTAAAATAGCTTGCTGTGTACTAGATACGAAGAGTTTTAGTTAGGCTGTCTGCAGGGAACTTCATGGACTTCCCTATCTCAGATAACATGGTGTAATAGTCCCTTGTGACCTAACTGTGCTCAGCTATTTCATGGCTACCTGGAGAGCACTTTCAAATGAAAGCACAAAGTCAGTGGCACTAAGGAGCTGAAGACCTACAGGATGTCCAAGAAATTTCAAGCTGACCTTAATGGTAGCAGCCTTCCTGTTCTCAGCTTATCTCTTAGCAAGACATTAGAAGTCATTTTTCCGAGGGGTTAGTGTGTATTTGCAGAGTACAGAGGAGTCTGCTAATTTTTGATAGTATACTTGTTGGCATTTCAGTAGAATGAGTTTGCTGGATGTGATGATTTGAACGTTCTTGAGTCAGCATTTCTTTTTTTTTTTTTTTTATTCTTCTGTTAGCAACATATGACTGGACACTCTTGATAAATTACCTAAAGTGATTTCAAATAATTCTGTCACTTTGGGAGGATTAATTTATACTGTTAATTGTTCAGACACACACATTAATTAAAAGTAATTGGAATATAATTAGGCTCTTCCTACCCTTTTTTCCTCCTCCAGAAAAATATTGATAGAGACTTCTAAGAAGCTGTAACATCCTAGAAGGGACATAAGTAACAACATTAACATGCCTGCTGTGGCATCTGTACCTAAGGAGCTATACCTCTCTACTTCCTTGAAAGATCTCAACAAGAAGACAGAAGTAAAACCCGAAAAGACAAGTACAAAAAGGTATATATATGTTATAATTGATTTTAAATTAGTATTTAAAATGTTAGTGGTTCCAGAACAAATCTGTTGTGGATCTAAATTTCCTCCGTTATTTCTGCTAGATATAAAGTCTTCGACAGTCTTATGTATGGATCTCAGCTGTCACACTGGATATGCTTACTGCCTTCAGAAGGTCAGCTGGCATACTGCCAAAACATGACTTGGACAGAGCACAATGCCCATGAAAATCTGCATACCTTGAGGAAAGGCTACATAAATGCAAATCTGTAAAAATGATAAAACCTTTAGCAAGTGTCTGAATGCTTTGCCTCTAGCATTTTTAGACAAATCAGTGATTTAATTTTTTCTTGCTATGAATTAGTTTCTCCTAGGAACCTAGTACCTTTTTCCATATCTCACTACAGTGTTTAATTATGGAAGACTTTAAATAAGGCTGGTAAACAAACTAGCAAAGATAAACATTATTTGGAGGAACATGATAGCAATTCATATGTAATGAAAGCTTTATATTAAGGTGGTAAAATCAAATGCTTAATATATGGGTGAAGTCTGTAAACACTTAAGATGGCATCTTGTAATGAAAAGGTATTTGGGGACAAGTGAGCAATCACATGCTTTACTCCTCTTCTTTGGTTTCAGTTATGTGCAGAGTGCCCTTAAGATTTTCAAGGCAGCAGAGGAAAGCAGATTGGATGGAGATGAAGAAAAAGCCTACATCCTATATATGAAATATGCAGCTGTTTATAACCTTATTAGAAAGAGACCTGATTTTAAGCAGCAACAGGTATGAAAGCTTTCTGACTGATCTCTTCTGCATTTGTCAAAGTATGAGAAGTACAGAGAATTACACTAATGCACATTCAAAGGATCACAGTGGTATTAAGTAAACTGTCTCACTTATGGTGCTATTTTTTCTTTCCTGTGTTTTGACAAGTCTGGTGTTAATTATTTTTACAGTTTTCTTTTAATGTATGAACTATATAAATTGTCAGATCTGTGAATATTTTTTCATGGAAAGGTACTCCTGTAATTTTTCTCAGTCAGACTTTTTTGGTGAAGTTGCCTTGCCTGGCCTTTATTTATTAGTGCTGTAAAGCAATTTTACTTTCAAACTCATGTTTGAAAAAAAAATATTTTTAATCAAACCAGTTCCTTTTGTTGGCATTAATGTCATTATAATACCAACTCTCCATATATTAGTGACTCTTGACATGCATAGAAGTAGGCATTGTTAAACTTTATATTTATGCGATGTGATGCTTGTCATTTTAGGATTATTTTCATTCAATTCTGGGACCTACAAATTTAAAAAAAGCTCTTGATGAAGCTGAAATACTGTCAGACAGCCTTAAACTCAGGTATGTAGTAGAGTTGATGGCTAAGACATTGTTCCTTATACCTGGAGCCTGTACCTGTGCCAAGTGCAGGTTTTCACGCTATTTAGTAGTAAGCAATTGCACTAGAGTAAACCATAGGTACCTGAAACTCTTGAGAGCTTAAATTTGTTCCCAGAAGTCTTTTACAAGAGATAATTTTCATTGCCACACACTCCGATAACTTGTCACTTTATACATTCTCTGCTAATTCCTGGTAACTTCGGTTTGTTGGTGGTGTCTCCTAGTTCTGTTTATTGACTAGTCAAGAGAAACCCCAAGGTCTGAAGTACATATACAGTAGAGATGATCAAGAGCAATTTCCTCTCCAACCTTTTAATCATAAGGTCATCTGAACCCAAATATATTAATGAATGTTCCTAACAATCAGATACATTAAAAAGTCCTCCTAGTCTGAATGTAGTTTACACTAAGAAAGGTTTTGATTCTTTAGCCACACCTTTTTTCTGCCACTTGCAGCCATGTATATGGAATGCACAGTTCTGCCAGTATGTAAATGAGCAGATGCTAATGGGCTTTTGGGTACCTGATTGGCAGCTGTCAAGTTACATCTTTGTGCCATAAGCCATGAAATTGTGTTAGTCAGAAGTTGTAAGGTAGGGTCTATCTTTAGGTGGTATTTAGCACAGTACTTTTTACTTCCAGCCTTCTCTGCTTCTTGCATCCTTAGTGACTCTTTCTCGCTCTTTAACTCTCTCTCTCTATGCAGCTGGGCACATTTCCCTTCACAAGTGTCATGTCCCACCCCACCCCTCCCAAGTATTCTTGTGAAAACATATTTTATGCCCTCCAAAGTGCTAAATCTATAAAGTTAGTTTAGGTGAACCATGAGTGTAGTTACACTATGTGAAGAGGGACTTCACAAAGATGTCTCATGATACTGTGTATGAAACAATCTTTAGATTTGCTTTGTTTAGGTGAGTCTTACAATTCAACAGAGCTACAAATTCATTCTAAGAGTAAACATTGATAGAATCAGAGAAACCCAAAATGTAGACTGATTGTTTAAATGACTTATGTCTTTTTATGAAAGGAACAGAATTTTGAAGTTGACACAGTAACTTTTAACTACTCTGGCAAAATGTGTAAATATTTAAAGGTAATAGAAATGAAACGTGACTCCCGTGTAACTACAGAAGTAGTTTCAAGGAAAGCATTTGTATAATTTCTTCCCCAGGCAGTAGGCCAGCAAATAGTTTGAATGTTAATTGTTAACTAAAAGTGGAGCTGCTGAAACACCACTTGTATAGGGGCAGGAATACCTACATGAATGACCTACTATGTGCTTCAGAAGTATAAATGGGAAATTGATGGGTAAATATTTCATATTGAGCAAATTAAACTATAATCTGAAATATGTTTTAGTGTCATTAACGCCAAGTGAGAACAAAATGCTCAGTTCTAACTTACAATGCCTTTGCCAAATCAAGAAGCCTGTTTAAAAAATACAATTACAGGCATGCTGCCTCCTTCCTCTTAGTAAGCAATTAGTGCAGTAGACTTGGAGGTGGAATTTGATTTAATGATCTAGTTTAGTAACACAGGACTTTTGAACTGAAATACAGCTGTATTGTCATTGTTATTTTAACCCTTATTACGCAACATCTGGTTAAAATGAGCACTTACTAACACAGTTCAGTGTTCATGTTCCCCTTCTTGGTTCAGTCATCCAAATTGTTAGGTTAAACATTCTTTTTTTATGATACCAGTAACCCTTAAACTTCTCAGCTGTATTAAACATAAGTGAATACTATTGAGCACTGGTGTGACTACAGAAACCTCCAGTGGGTGATGTAAAAGCTGTAGTTTGGAGATCACTGGCTGACAATACCATGATTGTCCTTCCAGTGGCAAAACCTGTAAGTCACCAGTACCTACCCTTTTCTGTGGAAAATGAAAAACATTTAGAGATACCATAGCTAAGCATGACCCCAGGTTTAGAGAAAAAAAAATAGCTTTACAATCAGTGGCTATGAAAGAGGACTCCAACCAGGATTTAACAGTAAGAAAACCAACCCGAAAGTGGGAGAAATAAGAACACATAGTTAGGAAGCAAAATGGAGTTTGTTGGAATACAAAAAGTGACAATACTTTAACTTTTTAAAACTCTAAATACTTCTTTTAAAATTTCTGCCTGAAGACTTAAGGACTTGGATATTAATAATCCAAGGTTAGCCAAAAACACAATATTGAAAAAGCACTTTTTTTCCCCAATAGATACGAGGAAGCTGAAGTTCGGAAAAAACTTGAAGAGAGGGACAGACAAGAGCTGCAGAAAAAGCAAGAACCAAAAGATGATGGAAAGAGCTCAGCCAAAAACTCCTCAGAAAGCGCTGTGGATTCCAAAGGAAAAAGCCAAAGGGTAAGTGAAGATGCTTACAAACTCTCTAATTCAGTCTAAATGTATAGTTTCAGTCTAGAATTTGGTCTCTACTAGTAGCTATTCCCAGTTCAGAATCAAGGCGGGGGTGGTTTTGAATTAACTTACGCTCTCCATAACCCTTCTTGGCCATTTCTTTGGAATATATTAAGTCCTACCAGCCTCCAAGTCCTGCGTAAGATAGACTGAGCTTTATGGTAAAGCCAAATTCCGTTTTATGCTAGAATTAACATGTGCAAGAAACCCAAGGTAATGGTGATAAACTGATGTTAAGGATAACGTCTCCATTTTAGGAGAAGGTTGACTTTTTAGCAGTAGTGTGGAAACACTTATTTCTCTACAAATACTTCAAGAATTTCTTCTGGTAGATGATGGTGTCCTAGGTTGTATTACCTTTTTAACTATTTCCTGTCTAGGCAGGGCAGCAACCTTGGTATCCTTCGAGTACATTTGTCAACACATCTTAAGAAGCAGCTCCGTTGTGCTCTGTGTCTTCCTGTGGCTTAACTGACCAGTTTCCTTCAGGCTCAGAGTCATTGTCTGTTGGCCACCTTGGTTCTGAGTATTACATATTAAACTTGGTTTTTTTTTCCCCTTATAACACAGATTAACGGTGAGACAAAGCATTCACTGGAAAGAAAGGATCAGTCTGATAGCCTGACTGGTAAGAGATGCAGTGCTCACACAAATGTGAAAAAGGTTTCTGTGTGCCTGTGCACTAATCACCTCACAGCTGCACTTCTTCTCAGGAGTTATTTCACAGTTAAAATATTTTGATGAAATTCTAGTATCCTGCATTTCAGTTATAACAAATTAGTAATTAATTAATTAAGCTCTGTGTTAAAGCCTTCATTACTTCTCATAAACTTAGAAGGCTGTAGTTAGTTTTTCAACTATTCAGTAATTAAAGTTGCACTAGTCCTGGAGTGGTCAGGTTAGAAAGAAAAAACAGCTCTACAGCTGATATACAAGGCTGAAATATGACAGCTTACTCAGTTAAATATGAAATTTCTCCTTTCCCCTCACAACCTTCTGCTTTTTGTTCTTGTAGTAAGTATGTGAAAATGTTCTCTAGAGTTCCTAAGAGGAACATCTGCAGCATGTAGTTCACAAATGCTTGATTTAAATGAGACCACAATAAGTTAAACTTATTGAAATATTCAGTATTGTCTAACTTAACAGATCAGGTGCTGATCACTGCAGCAGTGGGAGCAAAAGGTTGACACTGTTTACTCTGTAATGTCTCACCTCCATGACTTTGTGGGACTTTTTAGTTCTGTTTCATCTCTTTGCAGTCTTGATTGCACCAGTCAGATACCATAGCCATTCGTAACTATCTTCATTTATAATGTATCTTCTTACATGTAATTGCTTCTCCCTTTCAAGGAGCAGTCACACCTGAGAAACTGTTTGCAATGATGTCAGACAAAAATACTGAATTGCTTATAATGGATGCTCGAAGATCGAAGGATTATCAGGAATCCTGTATTCCAAAATCCATCAGCGTCCCAGAAGAAGCTATCCGTCCTGGGTATGGAATGATGTTAAATGATAGTGAAATATTTCATTTTCTAAAAAAAACATGCTTTTAAAGCTTATACACCTAGTGTCAGAATCCCTGCTGTGTACCAGTGGGTGAGATGTATCTGCACAGCTCTGTTTTTGCGTGTACTGACTCCCAAGACAATGCATATTTATTTTATCCAAGCACATAAACATCTATGGATTACATATTGTTGGACAAAATGTTATTGTACATGAATCTCTAAATGCATGTTAACACATTTCAGAGACACTGCTAATCTGATTGAAGCTAGACTACCAGAGGATTCTAGAGATCCATGGAAGAGGAGAGGACAGTTTCATTATGTTATACTGCTAGACTGGTTTAGTACTGCTGAAGACTTAAAGCTGGGAACAACTCTTCAGAGCCTGAAAGATGCACTTTTTAAGGTTGGCAAATTTCATGTTTTAATTCATTAATTAATTCATCTTAGTAAATAAGGTCTTGAAGCACCTGTATTTACAAACTATATGGAGGCCTTAATGGCACTTCAGTTGGTTGAATTTTCAAAGCCTGCTTGTTTTGATAGCAGAAGTGTAGTTTGAAGTTTCACACTGTACTCTAGTTGAGGACAGTATCATTTATTAAATAGGTAAACAGCAGAATGATTCAGCTCACCTCCTCAACAACCAGCTCATCAACTTAAGAGTTCTTTGCTGACAGAGTTACTTGGGAAAGTACTTTCAGTACTCTTTCCCAGAAGCAGTCACCCTCTGTCCTGTACTAGCAACAGTAATTCCTTATCCCTGGGAGCTAACTGGCCCCCTGCTCAGGCAGGCAAGGAAGGGCAGCTGCTTTGTAGTCCTATCAGCCAGCTACTTCCTACAATGGGGGGGCTTCAATGAAGGAGGCTCCAGAAATGTTTTGAGCATGGTTAACTTTTCTGCATTTTTGAATATAACTTTTAGCTAAACATTAATTTAAATTTGAGTTTCATCAGTGCAGGAAGCTTATGGACTCCACAGTGAGCAGATGCCCAACATTTTTGAGTCAAACTCCCACTGTGGCTGTGTTGTCTCTCCTCTCCATAGAGGTGTCTCTTGTGAAGGACTGCAGATCTTTCTGTTACCTTGACATTCAGGGTTGGGGTTCAGAGATAGCTCAGGCAGTTCTCCCTGGTTATTGCTTTACAGAATATTCTCTAAACCCTCTGTGTCTTGTTCATGTACTGATACTGAGGATGTCAGTCTGAAGCCTGAACTCCCAAGGGGTTTCAAAAAGTTAATGTTACACTTTCTAAATCACTAATCCCTCAGCAAACATACCAGATAAGAAACTGAAGCAAATATTGTAATAAAAATACTTTTCTGCATGGAGGATTGTTATGTGAAGTAGCAGTAAGTGGTTCTTTCTGTACTGGAAATATTCACACCCTGTTGTAGGCAGAGCCAGGAACCCAACTGTGCTGGTCATTCTCCAAACACAAAGAGGATCCCTATTTTTGCAGCCTCTTTAATTCTTGTTTAAAAATCTCAGAAATAATCTCTCAATTTAATGACTAATGACTTGGCACAGAAATTTCAACAACACTATTAAGCTGTAAAAGTTTCCTTTCTATTTTTAAATCAATTAACTCTAAACTTTTTTTCCATACAGTGGGAAAGCAAAACCATACTCCAGAATGAGCCCTTAATTCTAGAGGGAGGTTATGAAAACTGGCTCCTTTGTTTTCCCCAGTATACAACAAATGCTCGAGTAACTCCACCACAGCATGGCAGGACTGAAGCAGTGACTGTTTCTTGTAAGTATAAAGGATGATACCCCACCAAGCATTTGTAGTTAC
This sequence comes from Eulacestoma nigropectus, assembly GCA_013397775.1. NCBI lineage: Eukaryota > Metazoa > Chordata > Aves > Passeriformes > Eulacestoma > Eulacestoma nigropectus. The sequence goes on along the minus strand of VZTE01000895.1, from coordinate 387,864 downwards.
TGGATGAGTCTTTAATTCATTCAGGTGTTTTTAGGAAAGTTTTGCTCTGGCTAAAAACTAAATTTTAGGTTGGAATGTGGGGTTTTTTTTTGCTTTTGTGGTTTTGTTTGGAGAGCTCTCTTACGGTTCCCTCCTATCCCCTGTCCTGCAGTGGATTTCACATATCCATCTCTGGAAGAGCCAGCTCCTGTGCCACCTGTTGTTGCTGTAAAGCCATGTCCAACGGAAATTGAAAATGAAGAAATGGGAGATAATTTGGAAGAGAGGTTAAAATCACTTAACAGACCAAACATACGGGATGCTGCTGTTCCAAAATCTGACAGTTCACTTGTAGTTAATCCAGTGTCAGTTACAAGAAGTATCCCTGAGGTAAGCTTTTTTACCTGTTCTTTTTTTCAGTTAGTATATGGTTAATCTAGTAGAGACCCACCACACCCAGAACTCTAAATCCACAAGCAAACATACTCAATACATTTGTTTAAGCCTTGTACACAAGTCTGTTGGTACAGAGAGTATTGGTGGTCTGTGAAGCTATGGTAACTGATCTACAGAATTCCATGGAACTAAATACACTTAACAGAATAGCAGAACTGTTCATAAATGTTTTTACATAAGCACATGAGAAATTTAAGGTCAGCAATTGATCATTAATTCAGAAAGTTTATAAGTAAGCTTTCTACTTAAAGCACATAGGATGAAATACAGAGAGGACAGTTAAGCCATGGCTTACCTTGGTTATTCCACAGGTCTGATTTCCAGCCAGTGTATCTTCCTTCAAATAATGAAACGTGTAGGTTTTGTCACTCTTGGCCCAGCAGTGAAGGTATAGGAATTTGCTTCTTCCTTTCACGTAAATAAAACTTTGTAAAGACACCTTTGTAGAGTTCTTACAGTAAAGTAATGCTTTCCTTAGGAGACAAGTCTAAAAGCTTTTCCCTTTCACCCTTCTAGATACAGCCTTTAATATAGATTTCACTCAAGAGACCCTTAAAGACCTTATTTCTGTTTGTCCCTGAACCAGATGAGCTTTTATTTCTTCAGACCGTTCACTTCAGCATCAAAAACAGTCTACTATCCTATCTGAGCATAAGCCATTCTTAAATACCCCTTCCCATCAAGCAGATCTGCCTTAAGCACGTGCTTTGTCACATGATTGAAAGAGCCAAGCCCAAATCAGGCTGCTTGATCGCCCCAAGATGTTCACCTTTGAAAGCTCAAACATAAAGGGTTGTGGTAATCAGTGCATAATGCTGTCCTTATGGTTCTCTAGGGCTTGTTTATTAGTTCACATCTGGAATGAATACCTGATTTTACTAACAAGCAATTTGAATGAGGGGATTCAATGAAATTGAAAGATCACTCTCTGTGGCAGAAGTCAACTTTATGTCATCTTTATTCTCTTATAAATCTCACTTAGGAAGAGCTTAGCTAAGAGAGCAGCAATAGCTGTAGCGAATTGTTGTTCTACACTCTGTGTTCTGCACCTGTGTTACAGGTGGATCGTACTAAAAAGCCTTCACTAAAAATCCTTGATGATAACAGAGCGAAGCCTCCAAGTACAGTCAGTGACAGCCAGTCTGGTGAGAATGGAAGAATAGTTCCAGACCGCTCCACCAAGCCCGTGCGTGATGCAAGGAGCGCTCTGACAGAAGAAGAAAAAAGTCGGGTCCATGCGGAAACTGCTGCTCTGATGGAGAAAAACAGGCGGGAAAAGGAACTGCGGGAGAGGCAACAACAGGAACAGAAAGAGAGACTCAAGAGAGAAAAAGAAGAACAAGAACAAAAGGAAAAAGAACAACAAGAACAAAAAGCAAAAGAAGAACAGAAGGAAAAGGAACACAAAGAAAAGCTACAGCAATCCAAAGAGGACAGAGAGCAGAAGGAGAGGGATGAACAAATAAAAAGAGAACAGGAGGAAAAGGAACAAGAAAGAGCACACAGAGAAGCAGTAGAAGCAAAAAAGCAAAATAAAAATGAACCAGAAAACATTGGTGCAAAAAGGATTGAGATTGACAAAATATCCATGGAAGAAAGAGAAAAGGGAACTCGAACACCAGAAACACAGAAACGGGCACTGGGTGATGCATCACAGACCTTTGTGACTGTTCCAGGCAAGGTTAGTGAAAATCATCATCAAACGTGAACTAGTTATGCACTTAAATCATCCTGAATAGTCTGGTTTTAGTCTAGAAATTTGAAATACATAATTGGATGTTTATTTAGACCATTTTTTTACATAAAAGTAGAGGAGCGAGTTAAAACCAAGACACAAATAGATGATTTTTTTTTCCAAGACAAGCTTGTTTCTTTCTTGTAGGTGGGCAGCATGAAATCCCCACAGGATAATAAAACTTCCCACTCACATGGAGCTAGAAGGGATGATGGTTCATAGACTGCAACTCTCTGTTTCAAAAATAGAAGCCTGGTGGTATTTTATCTCTTGTACCAGCTTGGTACTGTGTGCGATGTTAAGGACACGGTGGTGTCATAAGGAACCCTTTAGTGCCCCCAGCTGTAGAAAAGCTGACAGAACAGGATTTTGTTGCCTGGCACAGGAAGCAAAGCAACGCTCTCATCTAGGATTTTTGCTGAAAATGGTCCAGTTCCAGATCCTGGGGGGAAGGGAGGACTGTCACAGTTCTTTCTTTCCCCATTCATGAAAAAAATAGCAAAATTTCTCAATGTACAAATCATCTGATCGTAAAACAGGAGCCACTTGTGAAGCTAACAATGGAACATACGTCTTTAAAAGCACTTCTCAAGAACATGCATTAGGATATTTTTCTCTGCTTTCCCAATTGCAGTTGTTATTTGATCAAATTCTGACGCTCGTTTAATCCAAATGCACAAGAAAGCCAAAATAAATCTTCCTGTGCAAACTTAGCACAGTTGTTCATGAGCTTTTGACTGACAGAGCAACTTCACATAATCCCAAAATGATGGCCTATGATCACCCAGATTCATGTTGGCTTCAGTGTTTGCCTTTTCCATGGATAGGTTTGACCAGTGAGGAGTAAAAGGGAAAAAAGCCTGAAATTTAACAACAAATTGTAAACCCCACAACTTTTAGGGTGGAAAGTAGTGTAGATGGAACTTCTGCAGTTTATTTCTGAGCTGTTGAAACTACAGAACAAACTGTAATACAACATTCAGTTTCAAAAACTATTCCAGTGAATTGCCTATAGTATATAGAAAGAATAAAAATTACCTGCTTTAACCACTTTGTTGTGGTACCTGCATTTAACAACCAAAAAACAAAGTATAACTCTGCTTTATCAGCATTCTTTACTGACATACCAGATGAAAATTGAAGCCTTCTCTCAAAATCTTTTGCAGCAAACGGGGGTTAAAGGACAACCAGACAGTGGAGCTCAAAAGCCAGGACCCCTTAGAGAGGATTCTGAACAAGATACTGAAAGACTTAAAGTAAATACAAATGTATTGTATGTAGCCAAAATAATCAAGCGCAGATGCTTTATGATTATTATGTTAAATTCCACCTCATTTCAGTTTTTAAAGCCATCATCTGAAGAAAAGACTGTGCCATGTTTACAGTGTTTGTTTGCTTTTTTTCATTTGTCATATTCATATGAAAAAATACTTGAAACTTTCATTAGAAGCCTTGATGTATTTCTGGTGGCATTAACCAGCCTTCTCCAGGCATTCGTCATCTCATGCATACACCTTCAAGTGCTACTTTGAGAGGGAAAGAAGCTCAGCTCTATGTCTTTAACATAAGCACACACTCCTACTATTTCCTGATTCTTCAGGGGAAAAATTGAGTTTGGAGACTTTAACGAGGCTGAATGGTTGGTTTGGTTTTTTGGTTTTTTTCTAGAATGCATCACCAAATGGGTTTTGTTTAGATTGAGTGATAGAAAATACTAAATTACCATTACAATACATTGTATTTCTATCTGTAACCAAGGATGTACTGTCCTGTTTGCACTGAATCATGTAACTCCATAGAGAAGTCACAGGCAGCTTGTTGTTCTGCACAGGTAACTGTACATACCTTTTCTCTTTATTAGTCCCAGCGGGAGCCATTAATGAGAGCACGAAGTGAGGAGATGGGAAGGATAGTCCCAGGGCTGCCTGCAGGTTGGGTAAAGGTAACTCCTGTTCTGATATGAAAATCAAATTGTTTTGTGTAGTTTTGTCCTGCATTTGTCCTGTGTCGTATTTCTAAGTTAGATCTTGTTTCATTATTTTTTAATCCCCTTTAACTTTCATACAGTTACTTTCTGAATTTTAATATTATTTGTAATGAACCTAGGACAGTTCATCTGCTCTTCCTGGTGTTAAGTAGTTCTTGTTTAATAGGCATTTCAGTGAAAGTGCTCCCTTCTACTAAATTTAATCGACTGAATGTTGAGACCAGTCACAACTATTACCATCCCAGTGTCTGAAAAACTCACTGTTCTCATAGTAATTTATAAATAGGTAAGTCAGTGATGGATTTTCACTTGGGTTTGAAACTATTTGTTTTTTTTTCCCCAAGTTCCTGGATGATATCACTGGAACCTATCGTTACTATCACTCGCCAACGAATACTGTTCAGATGTACCCACCAGAAATGGCTCCTTCATCCACTCCTCCATCAACCCCTCCAACTCGGAAAGCCAAGCCAAAGGTGTCTGTTGAACGGGAGAGAGAACACTCCAAGCTGAAGCGCTCCTACTCTTCCCCAGATATAACCCAAGCCATTCAGGAGGAAGAGAAGAAAAGAATTCCTGTAACTCCTGCAGTCAATCGTGACAATAAGTATGTTTGATAAGTTAGATCACAACTCAGGCAGCATGACAGCACATAGGACTTTGTGTTTAACTGACTGAAAGTCATTCCTATTTTCTAAGTGGGTTTGAAAGGATGCAAAAGTAATAGACTGAAATTTCATTGCTGCAGGTTCAGTGTATAGGGCAGTTATCTTTGAGAAATCAATATCATAGTTATGTATTAACAGGAATTTCAGAGGTCACAGTCTATTAATTGGATGACAGTTGCTTGTAAGTTCTGTTATTTGTATTAACATACTAAATTACTATCTTCTGACAGTTTGTGAAATGCAAGTTTTCATATTTTAAACTGTATTGAACAGCTAATTCCTCATCTGTGAATTAAAGAAATAAAACAAAGCAAAAAAATCCCCATGAATCTCACAAGTGATGGTGCCTAAAACTCAGCCTCATTATAGGCCAGTGTATATGGGTTTCTCACTATTGCAGTGGCTGGTTTTGAATACCCAAAATGATGGTATTTGGTGCCAGGATGGTCCAATCCCTGTGGGTGGTGGGGTGAGGTGGGGTGTCTGTTGGTTTATGTGCACAACCTTGTCAAGTCTGAGACTCCTAAAAAATACTTTCTTGCTTATAGACCTGCCTGTTACACTAAAGCAGAAATTTCCAGACTCTCTGCATCACAGATTCGGAATCTCAATCCTGTGTTTGGGGGATCAGGACCAGCTCTGACAGGACTTCGTAATCTAGGGAACACTTGCTACATGAATTCCATATTACAGTGTCTGTGCAATGCACCTCACCTGGCTGAGTATTTCAACAGAAACTTGTATCAAGCTGATATTAACAGGTAACAATCTCTCATCTGCCTTTATACTTGCAATGCAAGAAGATCACTTAGTGGGGTGTTTGTTTTTTTAAGTAGGAGACAAATGGTAACTTTTAGGTGTCTTGACATTTTCAGAATTCATGTGTGTCACTTAATAGGTTTTACTGGACAATAATAATTAAATTATGGTCACCACATTCATAAATAAATGTGTACTAGAGTCTCCCAAAACCAAACTGAATATTTAAATCGTTTACAAAACACCTTGAAAACAGCTGTACCTTCCATCTTGAATATGGAAACAAACTACAGTGCTGACATAGATGAAAATTTAACTCAGTCTAACAGCCAGTTTTCCTTGGTCTAAAGAAATATTTTAGAACTGGGATCATGTCTTGAATTAAAAACATTTATATTAAAAACCAGTTATTTGAATGGCTTAGATTTTTTTTTGTCTTTTATTATATAGGTCAAATTTCCTGGGGCATAAAGGTGAAGTGGCTGAAGAGTTTGGTGTAATAATGAAAGCTTTATGGGCAGGACAGTATAAATATATCAGTCCAAAAGACTTCAAAATTACAATTGGGAAGATTAATGACCAATTTGCAGGATATAGCCAACAGGACTCCCAAGAACTGCTTCTCTTTCTAATGGATGGCTTGCACGAAGACCTAAATAAAGTAAGCAATACTTAAAACAAATTATTTATGATCAAGAGAAATAAATTTTTAAAATGTCTTCTTATTCCATAAGAAGATTATGTTACTGCAACCTTGTATAGAAAGAAATATGAGTATTCAGAATTAAAGTAGGAATTCAGTATGAAATGGTATAAGGTACTGGAGGGAGTCACAGAAGAAGCCTCACTAGATAAGAACTGGATGGCTACACTGACGTGTTTAAATGTTCTTGCAAATATTCAACCTTATGCTTGCCTACAGATGAGACTTCTTATTTATATATCTGTTAATATATTGCTGTGGTATTTCAACTTCTGCTATCCAGGCTGACAACAGGAAAAGATACAAGGAAGAAAATAATGATCACCTTGATGACTCAAGCGCAGCAGAAATAGCCTGGCACAAACACAAACAGCTCAACGAGTCCATTATTGTGGCACTCTTCCAAGGCCAGTTCAAATCCACCGTGCAGTGTCTGACGTGTCACAAGAGGTCCCGAACCTTCGAGGCTTTCATGTATCTGTCCTTACCACTCGCCTCCTCTAGCAAATGTACTCTGCAGGTATGGGGCACTAGAGAGAAGCAGCTCCTGGAGTGAAAACATTCCTCTGGCACTCCATTCTGATGCTGCTTCTGCTCACCCTCTGGTTGAGGGGGTTGGTCAGTGTTCCGCCTAATTCGCACTAACCTGAAACATGAACAGATCTGAACCTGCATTATTTTTTAATTCTTCTAAAGTTTAAAGAAACAGGTCATCCCTTAAAAGTTTTAAATTAGAAGCAGGCTGGAAATACTGAAGCTGCAATAGCAGCATGTGTATTATTTGCTTTGGTAGGTCACAATGTAAGTATTCTGTGGTTTTAAACAAAATATTGTCTGTATATTTTGGAGGATGCTAATTAATATGTGCAGCAAATAAAATTTGCTTCCACACATAGATTTAAGTCACTTTTCCTCATTTTTGTGAAATGTAGGATGCAGATAACTGATGCAGGTTAACAACCAAATGGGAAACAAACATTTCTGCTATACTTCCACAAACGCCTGCCATTCACAATCTCTGTTTGCATTTTGTTTTAGGAATGCCTTAGATTGTTCTCCAAAGAAGAAAAACTCACTGATAACAACAGATTTTACTGTAGCCATTGCAAAACTCGAAGGGATTCTTCAAAAAAAATAGAAATTTGGAAATTACCACCTGTTCTTCTTGTGCACTTGAAACGGTAAGGAAATGGTGATTGGTGAATATTAATTAGGATGCAGTGATCAGGCTTTGATGGAGCTGGATTGTTCCAGGGCAGCAGCTGACCATTTTTACTTAGAGAAAGTTACAGCTATATTACCAGTTGTAATGTTGCAAGAATTTTATTTTCATATGATGCTTCTTCTATAAGGCTGTAGTTCCCAAGGCACTTTTACAAGTGACCTCTTGTTATTTGTGCTTAGAAACACACGGGCAAGCATTAACAAAACTGGGGGCTTCAGTTGAGATCACGTCCTGGTCAAAAACAGGGACAACAAACATGCTTAATACTCTTAAATAGCTTGTGAACAACCTGTAACTTTTAATGATGCTTTGTAATTCTCTAGATTTTCCTATGATGGAAGATGGAAACAAAAGCTTCAGACTTCTGTAGATTTTCCATTGGAAACTCTTGACCTGTCACAGTACGTTATTGGTCCAAAGACTTCCTTGAAGAGATACAATCTGTTCTCAGTATCGGTGAGTAACCGTGTCACATTTCAAAATCCAGCTGCTCTTTATGCTAGGACTCAGGGTAGCCTGTGTGATTCAGTCAGGTTTCCAGGCTGCATTCTAGTTGCAGACTAAGTTGTGTTCGAAAAAGAATGATCGGTATCACGTTCTAGATTATTTCCCTAAGCGGGGAAGAAATGGCAGCTCTTGAGGCCACTAATTCTTGCCTTACGTTCACAGAATCATTACGGCGGGCTGGACGGGGGGCACTACACAGCCTACTGCAAAAATGCTTCAAAACAGCGCTGGTTTAAGTTTGATGACCATGAAGTGTCTGAGATCTCGGCGTCCTCGGTGAAGTCCTCAGCTGCTTACATTCTCTTTTATACTTCCTATGAACAGCGAGCAGTGGACATGGCCACGTAAAGGAATGCGGGTTAAGGAAACTGGTTTTCTTTCTTCAAGAGCAAAGTAGGCCTGGGAATGCATATAAATATGCAGAACTACAGCAGACATAGTCACCTGGAGGCGTGGGAGGGCTGCAGCAGGGTGTCTGCCAGCAGGGCTCGCTCGGGCCCGTAGCAGCGCTTAACAATCAGAGACTGATGGGTACCGCTTGCGGTCGTACTGCCATCTGTGAAACCATTTACAAGCATACTCGCATTACTGTTTATTTAAAAAAGAACTATATTTTCAGTCTGCTCCAAAATGAAATTCTAGCTTAGTCATCTGAAATCTCTTAACAAGTAGTTTAAAATGTCTTAAAAGCCCAAGGCATATCTTGGTTTATTTTTTTCTTTCACTGTTAATGGCCTTTTCACATTTCTAACCTTAAGCTTGATTCTACTGTGAATACTCTAGAACGATGTAAACAGTTAGGAATGTAAGTGTACATATTGATTGCATACTTGCACATCAGAATTATGTATATAATAAAATGTTGTCCTTTTTGTGAGAATCTCTACAACTCAGAGGATTGCGTTTCTTTGCCAGCTCTAAGTAATTGCAACACTACTTAATAAAAAAGCAGAGCTGTATTATTTTTTCTGTTAGCTTTTGTCAATATTTGTGCACTTCAGACTTATTCTAAACAAACAAGATTTTCCTTTTTAATTTTATAATATAAATTTTCATGTACACATGCATTAAAAACCTTAATGAAGAGATTATTTAAAAATATATCCTGTTAAATGTATGTTTGGGTTTGTTTTTTCATTCTTAGCTTGTTATGTAATGATCAGGACTGTACATAATAACAGTCTGAATCATATGCACACAGTTCAAAGGTTCTCCAGATGAAAAAAAATACTATTTTGCATAGAGCTGATTAGTTAAAAAATTTCTTTTAATTGCATCTTACATATTTCCCTGCTCTGGATTGGGGTTAGTTTTCTGTTTCTGATTAGGTTGGCATTCAGAAGTCTTGTATCTTACATTCTGAGCTTCTACCTGTCTGTGTCTGTCTTGCTGATGGAATTGAGACCAATATTGATTGTTTTCCAGAAGCTTACAAGCTGCAAACAAGTTTGAAGTGCTAGAAGAACAAAAATGACATCAGTAGAACAATGCCTTTTTCTTTCTTATATATTAATGGTCACTCCATCCTCTGCTCTCTTCTGAAACACAGTCTGGTCTGGTTGTGTGCTTTCACTTTGGTATCCTTCTGTAAGTTCCTGAAAGGCAGCTTAGAACAACCTACTGTACTTAACCAGCAGAAAAACAAGAACTTCCAGGTGAGTGCATCTGTATGCTCAGCATCTGTGTTCTTTTGAGGGGTGCAAGAGGGGTGTCAGGGAGAACAACCCTCGGACCTTGTGCACGTGGGGCGGACGCGCGTTCCTTCGTGGCTGAGAGGCTGTAACTGTCCTTTCCAGGAATTGCTTCCTGAAAGACCACAACAGCTGCTCAGTAGTGCACATGCTCTAGTTTATTGATGAAACGGGAGTTGGTTAATGCTGCTGGTGAATTCTAGTTGCTGCCCTACTCAGTGTTGGTTTTCAAGCACTAACAGAGTCTCAGTAGCCTTGGGAGGTGTAGAAGAGGAGGTAAGCTGTGTCAGCCTGCACTGCAGAGTCTGGGATCTTGGTGACCTGTGCATCATCAAAGCTGTACCAGTGTTTGGTGACTGAGTGCTTGCAGAAGGCCGTATAGTGGCCATAATCCAGATCTCCAGCGTGGTTCTGTAACAAACAACACAGTCTGTTAAAACCAGAGTCCTGTTCTGTCTCCTTACAGGCAAAGCTAGGAACTGGCAATCGTTTTATGTATGCTCTTGGAAAAGATGGGAGAGAGTGTTCTAGCCCCTTTTACCTTACAGCAGGGAATGTTAATTCAAATAAATTCTTTCAGAGTAAATGGATGATGATTATGCTTATTTATTTTGCAATTACATTTGCAACCCAACCCAATTATTAGCCCCAATACAGGTCACTGTAAGAGGACCCCACTTGTTGTGAGCCATGTCCTCATTTAAAAACAGGATTCATGCGGGATCAGCCTGTGAGTTTATTCTGAGGAGGCATTATGTGCCAGGAGTGCATTCTTTTAAAACTGGGATGTTGGGGAAGAGGGAGAAATGATTTCTCTCTCCTTTAGTTACGTACTGTTACTGGATTATGTCCATGGCAGGTATAAAAATTGTACAACAAAACAGACATTAAAATATAAATCATACATGGAGTCCAAACCAGCACAGCTTCATCTGCTTCATGAGGCAGGGCATTCCCAATAAAAGCAGGAAAGGCAAAGCTTACCACTACAGCACACAAGCTGTACTCTGCTTTGTTGCAAGACACTGTGGAGTAGGGAGAGAGATCCAGATCGCTGAACGGGTAGCAGACGGTGGTTGAGAGTTTCCTTCTGTGCTTGTCCTGCCAGGCAAACCTGAAATGAAATTTTGAATGATTTTAAATGACCCTCAACTTCTGTTTTCATTGTGGTGGTTGCTTAACTGACTTTCCTAGGAGGGAAAACCAACAACTGACTACCCAGCATTTGAAAGAAAGATCTCTATTAATGTTGTGTATTACAGTGAACTGATAGGAAATGCACTAAACCCACATGAGATGTCCACCAAGAAAAGCAAAGCTCTTGCTTCCTGATCCTTCAATCAAAGCCTGGAGTCAAATCCTTGCATCACTCTCTCTGTGTCTTCAACATTTTGGACTGGACTGCAGTGCCATTGTCAGCTGTTCTCTCATGCCAGACTCCATCCCTCTTCCCTCTGTAACTTTAAGTACATCACTGCACTTTTAAACATTTAGAGTGTGGCCAAGAGCTGCAGCTGGGGACCACATGTCCTTTGAGAACATTGAGAAAAGCAGACGCTGAATGGAAAATTAAATAATAACTTCAGATAACATAGTTCTGGGAAGCCAAATCATCCCAGAGTAGTTTTCTTTATAGGTGGAAAGTTAAGAAAAAAATTCTCTGGAATAAATTCAGCACCTGGCTATGTGTAGCCAGTGAAGTCTGCTAACCCAGGTGCTCCTTTGCTGATGCACCACTCTGTTTGAGCTTGATTTAGTAAAGGGATAAAACCAGCAGGTCTCAACTGCAGTAATGGCAAGCAAAACACTCTGTGTCAGTCCTGCTCTTGGAACCCGAGCCACAAGCTCTCCCACTCGCCACAGGAACTGATTCACAGGGATCATAGAGGGACTGTATGGGCCACTGCACTGGGCTGTAGTCAGGCACTGCTTGGTGGAGTTTTTCTTCCCTCTGGAGAGCAGATCCCAAGTATAGGGAGAAATTTGGTGGGCTGCAGTACACAGTAAGGCAGAACACCGTGCATGAGAATTGAGGAATGCAACTTGAGTTTTGACAGCTGTAGTTCTGTAAATGCCCGTTTAGCTTTCAGGTATCAAAAGTACTAAACCCACTTATTTGCAGTGATTTGTTTCCTTTCAGGCAAACACAAGTAACTGTCCTTCATGTCTCACATTACCCAGGAACTGGCTATGTCCTACCCCACTTAGACTATACCTCTTTAGGTGAAAAATAATGATCTGTGGTGCTTTGGTTATGGAGGCCTTTACTGTTGCATCTTGGTTGCCTCCACACCAGTAGCAGTGGATTTGGTTGTTCCGAGTCAGTGTGTCTGGCTGAAAAAAGCATTCCAGGCAGTCCTGTCAAAGGAAAAAAAAAATCACTTGATCAAGCAGATCTCCCTCCACCCCTGAAGGTGCTAAGCCAAGTAAGAGATTAATTTGCTGCAGGGAGAACTCTCTCCTCAGAGCTCTGCTCCTAACTGAAGTGTGATGCAGCAAGGCTGACATTACAAATACATTTTCCAGACAAAGCAGCCAACATTGGCTTCCTTTCTCCTCCCAAGGGAGGAAATACTCTGATCAGTGAAAGAAACCCTCATGGCTGCTATTGAATGATCTTAATATCCCTCATCCCTTGGCAACTTGTGAGCATTGCTCCTGTAGCCTTACCAGCCTCCATGGTTCTGGGACCAGTAAAGAAACCCCACTTCCCTAAGGACCAGATCCAAGACTATCCATTAGTGCCCAGGGGACCAAAGTAACTAAAGCCCTGCATCTTTCCAGTAACACCTGTTAGTCTAAGCTACTACTCCCACATGAAGCAGAAAGCAGCAGGAATGTGTTGGCTGTTGTACCTGCAGAGAGCACACTCTGGTGGAAGGGATGGGCAGGGAGAGGATGGTGAAGCTCTCGGGTCTGTCAGCGAGGGCTTTGCATTTCAGACACCTGATACCATAACTGAGCTGTCCCTCAAATAACTTTGTTATAATAGATGTGCCACTGCCAGTCCCTGTGCTTGCTCCTGCATCAGAGCTGTGTCTTCCTTGGCTTGGCTATACAGAAGAAAAAAAATTAACAAAATGTAGATAAGCAACTGTTTGAGAAGTGCTTTGGCTGGGTTTTAATAGCTGCTGCCCGCTGCCTGGGTAGGTTAGCAGTTAAGCCTTGCCACAGAACTTGGCTCTAAAATGCTGTTACTTTACTTGATGTTTCATACATGCAGAGTAAGATTGATTCCTTTTCTGAGAGAAATGCAACAAAAATACAACAATTCAGACATTTGACAGCATTAATTGCTTGAAAAGCTCTTCATCAGTGGCTCTGGAGGGGAGAAACATGGGGGCATGGCAGACATGAAGTTTTCAGGCAGAGGAGAAAGTGGAACAACATTAAGTGTGGAAGGAGCAAGGAGAGGGAGAGGTTAGGACAGTGAAGCTACACACAGCATTGTCATTTGGGATGGGAGTGCAACTTGATGGAGCATTAGACAAGCAAATTAATAATTGTGTGTACATGGGTATGAAACAAAGGTAGAAAAGGACAGTTATTAGTGGCCCCATCATGGAGTTTAGAAGAGGACGAAAGGCAATTATTACATGGAATGCTAAGTTATGACATGCAGAGGAAACAGCTACAGTTCCCAAAACACTGCAGCTGGGCTCTTACCTCCTTGAAAGCTTCGTGGAGGTCATCCAGCACACAGATGAGAAACTCCTGCGCATCATGCTGAGTCCTCCTGCTAAAAGCTGGGTACCGCTTCCCAAAGACGGAATGAAAAGCCTCAGGGGAAACACAGTCAAACTCTCCAAGCCACATATCGGACATCAAACAGCCAAAGGCAGTTGCAGACTCCCCAGTCTCCCTTGGAAAAAACGGGAGAGTTTCAGGTGAAGCATGAAAAAATAGTGTCTGCCTTCAAATGGGAGCACAATACAGAAACTTAGAAAACAGATGCAGGCACAGTACAGCTCCGGCAGCTGTCACTTGGCTTGAGGGACTCTGCAGATCCCAGAAAGTGGTAGGAATCATCATTGAGACAGCAGTAATGGGTATTACCATCAAAATGGCAAAAAAAATTCAGCAAGGAAACAAGCTGGGCTCTCAAAGGAGAAGGAAAGCAGCCGGTGGCCAATCTGACTGGAACTGCCTGGGGGGAGCTGGCAGGTGCCTGCCTTGGACATCCCCATGGCAAGATGTATCCTTTGGAAGGAAAACAGTGCCAAGCAGAAAAATGTCAGAACTGTGAACAAACCAACTCACTCGTGCAGGGCTGTGTTCCACCTTCCCGAGAGGAAATACTGCACGAGGGGGCTCAGGCTGCAGAGGCACTGCAGCACCGCGTTCATGTAGCACGTGTTCTCCAGGTTCTGCAGCCCCGTGAGCCCTGGGTGCTGGCTGCTCATATCCTCCAGCTGTTCCTTGGGGGAATACTTCCATTTCCATGCCATCCTTCCACCTACTACGAGAAAAATCCGCAACAGTGGAAATCTAAAATGCTACGGTTTCTTCTTTAAAAATGGCATTCACATTTGTTTTTACCAGGTCAATAGTGGTGGAGACTCTTCATCTTCCACACTAAGCTCTTTCCCATATGGTGAGATACATCATTAAGAGGTATTATTTAAACACCTGAGGTTTTAGAGTTATTCCTAAAATTCCATTCAGTCTTTTACTCCATACACAGTTACTCAAAAACTACAGTCACCTGTGAATAGCCATCTTAAGCATTTTGCCCTAAAGAGTGCATATTACACCGTATTTCATTTCCTCGGGGGCATAGTACTTACCTATTTTCTAAAGCCATAGGTTGCAGTCCAGATGCTACTATAAACAGGTTGCTCTTTAGATTTTTGCTATAAAATGTTACTTAATTCATGTTAAGAAAATTTTAGTAGGTTTGTTTTCTGGCTGCACCAGTCTCTCCTGGACCAAACTGTCCCCATCCCCAATCAGGCAGTCGAGAGGCTGAACACAGACCCTACACCACCCACATGTGCTCACTGACGTTGCTGCTCTCTTTTAGAGGCTGATGTTCTACTCTGAGGCAGGGCAGAGAGCTCTGAACCCGCAGCAATCTCTGTAGAGCAAAGACGAGCAGTGCCCGGCCCGTTCCATCCCGTGTTCCATCCTGGCACCCCGGCTGCTCCTGCCCCAGCCCCCTTGTGATGTCACTTGGTTACGTTGGGCAGGGGAACACACCTGGCCAGAGCTGCCTCCATCTCCTTCCATGGGCCAGCCAGAACAGAAAACCTTGGGAAGAGAGGGCCACCCACCCATTCCCCTGAGCAGGGAGCTTCGGCCCAACACACCTTTATCCGTGTTTGCTCATCCTTGTGTTAGGATTTATTATTGCCAGGCTCTGCTGGAAGGGCGGTGATGACTGAAGGTGTTGACCATAAAAGGATGGTCCAAACAGAGTCAGGCTACTTTTTTTTCAAACCAACTTGTTTTTTCCCTTTGCCACCACACTTTTCCAATGCCTTCCCTGAAGGATACTTGACATTTATAATTTTTTTCTGCAAGTATGGAGCAGATTTCTTCTGAAAGTTATACATTTCTCCCCCCTCAGTTCAGACATTCATTTCTCATGTAATTCTAGCTGTAAGTCACACAGAGAAAGCTACTGCTCATGCCAGGGAGAGGTACAGAAATATGAATGGTGGTAACCACTCCAAGTCTTAGAGGCATTTCCCAAACACATTTTCCCCTTTTGGTCTTGAAAAGCTTCAGGCCTGAGTCACTGCAAGACTGAGCAGAAGGAACACTCCCCATGATCACTCACACCCATCATAAGGTGGTCACATCTGTTTATTTTGCTAAGAAATGAGTCACAAGCAGAACCACTGAAGACCAATAACATGGCTAAAAATTAACTGTGCGTAGTTAAGTATTTGTCAAGAAACAGAAAGTTTCCCAGCTTTTACTTACAATTTTCTCAAAATGTTTTTCTTCTTTCATACACTGAATTTGGTCACATTTTCAGAACACCACAAGCTCCTTTAGAAATCTCTCTCCACTTGCAGAGCCAGTCACACTTACAGACTCAGTGCTGCTGTTACTTGGCACCAAAAACGTGCAAGTACATCTCAAATATCTGCCCATTCCCTCCCAGCAACAGGAGCAGATACAGTCAGGCATCTAAGAAGCAGCTCCTAATTAAACACTGTGAAGAGCTATTTTTGACTCATTAACTCATTAAGTCCCTCACATGTGTTTGACAACTATGAGAGTTTTTTACTTTTTTACCTCCCTAGTTCGTGGTGTTGGCCAAAGTTGTGATACCTCAAGGGCAAACAACTGCCTTGATCCAGCACGGCAAATCCTACTTTTCTGAGTTACTTAAGTTCACCAAAATAACCTTTCAGACTGAGACGGAGAGCAGAAGTCTGTAAACAAGAATAAATTTATTTTAGATTCTTTAAAGATTTAATGATATACAAAATGTATACAGTATTATATCCTTATAACATTTTACCTTTCCCCATCAAACATAAAACACCATTTAAACAACTATTGTGTTCGTGCCTTAGGTCTGTATCTATAAGATACACTACTGAATAAAAAATTTATAGAGCTATATACTGCCCTTTTAATTAAAAATTACAAATTAGTACCTATGTAACAAAAAAAATCGCAGCATGAAACTTCAGTTGGACAACAGGTTCTTTTCTTGCTGAATGCTCAACAATATTTGGGACAGTTAAATTACATTTTATTGGCATGAAGGTGCATTGCAATCTCCCGTACTTTACACAATGCTAATCCAACCCTAGTCTCTCTTAAGTAAGTACCACAAATAACATAACATTAAAGATGTTTTCTACACGATTTTAAATACATTTACAAGTTACGTGTACATTCGGTTTCGATATACTGGTTTTGGGAGATCTTTGGAAGGCAGAACTTCTGAAGCAGTCACTACGTACGTACGAGGGAAAGCACTTCCAACTTGTGTTCTTACAAGGCAACTTATTTGGACCAGCACAAACTAATTCTTCTATTAAATATGATTATACCAGTCTATCATGGCTTTGTTACTATTTGACAGTGACTTGATAAAATTGAAATGTGTAAAACAAGAAATTTCATTATGCACAATTCAGGCTCTATTTCACAAAACAAAAACAACCAAGCCCAGCTTTACACTCATGAAGCTGAAAGAATCCTGATTCAGGAGACTCTCTCTCTTTTGGAACACATCAAGTTCCTACCTTCAGCTTCAGTCTATTGGCATCCTATATACACCTCATTTGGCTCTGTCCTCTTCAAAAGGCCAGATTAAAAGACACCTGGTGAGAAAACATGAGTGGAACACTTCCGAAAACACTCTAAGAATACTCTGGCATTACAGAGGTAGGTGCTTTCTCCTGGTTTTGCTCATTGACAGTAAGACAAATGCCAAAAAGACAAATGCTTTACCTTAAAACATCAACTACCAAAGTCCTTTTGGTGGAAGGCATATTTCCCACCACAGGATTACAGGAAGAAAATCCTCCACTAAACCAAAATAAAATAAAAAATAAAACTTTCTGCTTAAAAAGCCTCTTTAAAAACACATCTTAAATACTTGTCATTATTCCACCTTTAGAATGATCAGCTGCCACGCTGCTCTGTAGATGGTTATCACAAGTTGTAAAATCCTCAGATTATGGACCAGCCAAAATTCCACTTATAAGATAGTAATCCTTGTTTTGACAAGTCTTTCTTTTCATTAAAGTGAGGGAAAGGTAAGTGACAACTTTGTGAGGTTCCATGAAGTTTGAACGAAGCCACTGAGCTGGTCACATCATCAGAGCATCAGACGAATAGAATTGGCCGGATCGGAATCTTTGGTGCAGCTTCCAGGCTGAATTGTCAATTCAGGGGCATCGTCCTGAGGAAATATGATCTTGTCAGGTGTGTAATCATTCCTCTTCAGATCTGTACAAACAGAGCAAAGTCATAATGATTACTTTTTCTTGAGCTATTTGAGTCAAATTACGAAACTGCTGTTTATTACTTGTTTCACTTTCACAGCATGCCTTGACTATTTCATTATGTATCATACAACGTCTCATGACATAAGTGTCTCAGGAGGAGGGATACAGCAGCCCTTACCAGGAAGTTTCAGTTTCCTGCAGCAGGAATTACAGTGGTGCTTTGCTCTGAAGTTTTTTATTGCATCCTCTCCCAAATTGGCCGGACCGAACACCATATCATACGACCTGAGAAATAAAGTGCACAGAAACATCACTTGCACTTGGGTTCTCTTTCCAGTGAAAATTTTGTAATACTTCAAGTCTTTCTTTACTCTTACCTTTTTTCCCCAGCTTTTATCACAGAGGGATCTGTCAAATTTTCACCAACACCTTCAGACAGCACATGAAGAACAAGTTAAATCTGATACATTTCTGGTTACATAAATACATTAATATTAAAAAGCCTTGGAATCCTTAGCTATGACTTCTCAGCTTCTCCAAGAATAAAAACAGAAAAAAACCCACAATAAACCCAACCCAAACTATATGTGATTCTCTACCCTTAGAAAATTGCTCCTAAACAAGCACTTTGTACTTCTCAGATTTTTTCCACCTGTTTTTTGCATTTCCTAGCTTGAGTTTTCACCCATGAAACAAATCTCCTGTACAGTTCTCACTGCCAGAATATCTGGCACAGCGTTCAGGATAAAACCAGCTTATCATATTGGTACTACACAAACGTGCCGAGAAATAGCATTTTTTATGGCACATTTTATTAGGAAAAGATGTCTATATTTATATTCTCCATGTTGCTGTAAGATTTAATACCATATTAGAGCAACAAAGCTGGTGAAGGGTCTGGAGTAAAGGTCCTGTGAGGAGCAGCTGAGGGAGCTGGGGCTGTTCAGCCTGGAGAAAAGGAGGTTCAGGGGAGACCTCATCACTGTCTAGAACTACCTGAAAGGACATTGCAGCCAGGTGGGGGGGTTGGTCTGCAGCAACGGGACAAGAAAATGGCCTGAGGTTGCACCAGGGGAGGTTTAGGTTGGATATGAGGTAGAATTTATTCACTGAAAAGGTTGCCAAGCACTGGAACAGCTGCCCAGGGAAGTGCTGCAGTCACCATCCCTGGGGTGTGATCCTGGGCACCTGGGGACACGGTGCCTGGTGGACTTGGCAGTGCTGGGTAAAGTTGGACTTGACAATCCTAGAGGTCCTTTCCAATCTATATTCTTGTATGATTAAATAAGAAAATCATAGATCCAAACTAACTAGAAGACCAAGCACTAAATAATGCTTGTTGTTTATTACAGAAATACAATTTCTTAACAAAATGCTATCAAAAGAAAAACCCACACAAACCTTGGCCCCAATCCCAGTTTCAAAGTCAGGGCATTACCTTGCAGATCTAGCACCAACAATTCTCCTCTTGTGTACTCATATGTCCAGTGGCTGAAAGCCAGCATAACCTCCTCCAGCATGTTAGTTGGGATTATTTCATCACCATTATTGTTATTATATTTTCTAAACTCTCCGGTCATGCACTCTTCAACTGCAAACCACTGGCCAGCAGAGTGGCAATATAACAGGAAAACTTCCAAGAACCTAGTAAAAAGCATACTTAATGAATATAGTTCCAAAATAAATGACAGATCTGTCATTACTATTAGATTTTTTAATTTGATTTATTAAGAATATAAATATTTTTAAACTATTATACAAAGCCATTTAGATGATCACACTAGATTAGAACCAGTGCAGAAAGTATCAGTGGGAAATACTGCCCAGGACAATTCTGCTTGACACATTCACAGCAATATTCCAAGAAACACATCCACATGTGAGTATTTTCATGTATTTGATAAATCTGTCAACAACCCTGTAGGCATCCCCCTGAGCCAAAAGCATGCACCATAATGGCAGTTTAAATACACTCACCTTGGAGAGTATGGGATGGATTTGGGCTTCATCTGGTTGAATGCAAAGGTCAGCTTCTGTGCTGCTCTCTGCTGCTGGATTTCCTGTGAGTCAAACCCACACTTCATTAGCTGCATTACAGAACAGGGAACAGCAGAGAGCCAAGCAGGCAGTGGGAACAGTGTCTATTCCCCCAAGACAGGGTAACAGAATTACTTGCTTTTTAAATTATGTCTATATTTTAAGAGTTTGAGCTCTTTGATTAAATAGCCCATCCTGGGGCAGAGTTTTTAACCCTTCTGCTCATACAGAATCCCAGAGTAACCTTTTTTTTTTCTTATTCTAATAGGTATATCTAGTTTACAGGTGGGAAAATGATTCCTGTTTAACATGTAATGCCTGTCCACGTTTAATAATTGACAGAGATAGAACTTACTCTCAAGCACAAGTGCAGCACAGTGTCCTCCTTATAAATGCTTGACCAAGTATTCACAACTTCAGGAAGAAAAGACTTGATGATATAGAGATGTCCTGATTTCAGGATATCATATTCTGACCACGTGCACACGACTTTGAGAGCTCGACGTAAACCTCCTCCCATCTCCTCTTTACTTAAAAATTCAATTTTAGCACAGAGTCCCAGTTGTGACCAGGAGGACATGCTGTTGTTCAGGATGCTGGGAGAACTTTCTTCAAGGCGATACACAGTGACTGGTTCACCTACGGCGCAGCACAAAAAGCAACTACTGAATTGAATTGCCCAAGTTTAAGATTAAAAGCACTGAAAACCTACCATTTCTTACAACAAGCTGCAGTATTAAGTCATTACAAACATCTTGAATTAGCAAAAAATTTAAACTGCCCAGTGGGACGACCTCTCTCCAGCTTTTTTCACAGAGATGCAAAATTTGTCCTCCTATTTAGACCTATTACTGACACTGTCCAAACAGCACCAAGAACACTGAATGTTTGTTTACAGTTTATGTAAGTGAAGACAACTTAAAGGGATCCTTCCAGAATAGTCTGTTATAAAACTGTTAGTACAATACTACCATCACTGTAACACCATTTCTGAGGACAACTATAATTAAATCTACATTTCATAATCAAGTGAGTTGCCCTAGAAAAGGTGTCATACTCACATATGTTTCTGAGTGTTCTAAGACAGACACTAGATTCTTTTAGTTCATTAAGACTTCAGTTTCACACTTGCTGTGAGAAACTGTGAACTTTGCCTTGATCCTTCTATACTAGAAGGATCAAACCAAATTCCATATAAGGTTTGCTTTCTTTTCTTCCCCAAAAGACCGCAGTGAACCAGCAGCAAGAAATACAGTTCTTACCTCTTGGAGGCACAGGAGTGAATGGAATGCTCTGTGATAATCTCATCAGGTTATTTCTTTCTACAGCTAGAGGAAAATTACAGCATTTGTTGGAAGTTTAAGGATCTTGTGTCAATAAAAATACAAACATTAGTTCATAAGAGGGACTGACCTGAGTAATAGTAATTGATATCCATGATAGGCTTGAAAGGAGAAGCAATGCCTGAAAAGAGATTAGGGAGAAAAAAGAAGAAAAAAAAGAGATACTCTTGCTATTAATTTATGTACTAAAATACCACACGCAAAGAACAATTGCCAAGTAACTACAGTTTGGAAAGGATCTGCTGTGCAGAAAATTAAATATTGCACTTAGGTCTTTAGTACCTCAGGGGGAAAAAATAAAAACTGTAGTGCTTAAGGACAGGCAGTTCATTAAAAAAAAAAAAGAAATCACAGTATTGTGTGTCCATGAAATTCCAAATCACCATCCATTAAATACATTCTCATACAAGACCCGAGCAGTTGGTTATATATAAAAATCTCTCACCTTTACAGCAGAAAGAAAACTTACCATTCAATGCATCTTCTTCTGATGGCCTGTGAAATGCCACAAAAACAAGTCATCTTCAAAACTTACTTTGTATTCCCTGATTCTGACACATCATCCTAGGTCACCTTGTTAACCTCACCGTAACACTTTCATCCTGCTATCCTATTTTTCAAGGGCAGTACAGGTTTCTTAATTACAAAATAGTAATGGAAAGCTGTTAAGTAATCTCATGTTTTTAGGGCTACACTTTAAATACCTCCAAGTCATGCACAACATTATGTAAAGTTTGCATCACAAGAGCTCGTTCCCACAGAGGTGCTTTAATTAAAACTTGTTCACAACAGCTTACCCTTCTGTTATCAGATAAATAAGGTAATGGCTTTAACAGCTAACTCAGGGGGTAATTGTTAACAGGAGCAATGTCTGCACGATTTCAGAGGTGGTTACAGTTTGAAAGGTTGGGCAAAGACGTTTACCAGGAAGCGAGCTGCTCACTAAGTGTCAACACAGTCATTTTCATGTTTTGCCCTCCAACATGTGACACCATTAATCTAAACAGAACCTGTCAAAGCATGGTGAGAGCTCAACACGACCCACCCATGAGCACCTGCAGCCCTGGGAGCCAACCCAATCCTGGGCTGCAGCCCAAGAAGAGTGACCAGCAGGTTGAGGGGGGTGATTCAGCCCCTCTGCTCTGCTGTGAGAGACCCCAGCTGGAGCACTGTGCCCATCTCCGGGGCCCCCAAGGTAAGAAGGACCTGTTGGAGCGAGCCCAGAGGAGGCCACAAAGACACTCCAAGGGCTGGAGCCCCTCTGTTCCAGAGACAGGCTGGGAGAGCCTTTCCACCCAAAACATTCTATGATGAGCCTATGATTCCTGTGAACACATCTGGTCATTTATTAGAAAAAATATTTCAAACTTTGTGGGTTTTTCCATTACATGCAACTAAATACCACTATAGCCAAAGACAACCAAAAAGCAAAACAGATCAAAATACAAAGTGATAAAACTGCTCCGTTAGTAGAAAGATTACTTACATTTGACTGCTATTTGAAGGTCTGCCTTGTAGCCAATCCTTTAAAACAACGGAGAGGAAAAACAAAGAGGGCTTCAGGTTTGTAAGGAAAGCACTGTATATTCAGTTGGAGGTGGGGTGGTAATGTGTTTTAAGCTCTTGCAGTACAGCCTGTTTATTGGAAATAAACCAGGCTGTACTGAACTGTAGTTGAATGGAGAGACCCAAACACAACCAAGAAATGGCAACTACAATTAAAAGAATAAATAAGGCTATATATTCACTACTGTTTCATGGATTATATAAATAATTCTTTTCCTTAAAAGAAAAGAATTTTGATTTTTTTCTACAAACAGAAAACAGCACAGATTTTCATAGTGAGAACATACACAACTTCTTCCCTTAGTGAAAACAGGTCTCCTGTTGCCTCCTAGAACAAGCAAGTCCACAAATCAGTATTATTCTTTATCTGTTTCTTCTCCTTTTTTTGTTCAGCTTCTAGTTCTGCTCAACAATGTCACAAAAGGTCGATACAAACCGTCAGTAAGGCTGCTTTAGAGTCGACCTGGTGAGCGTCTTCACTCGATGCTCTCCTGCTCTTGCTGTACACTACGAACGAAGGAGATTTGTAACTGGACAAAGAATGGCACATGTCACTGTCACCTGTTTCCTAACACTGAACAAACAGTGAACAAACAGTTTAAGGTAGCTCTCACAAAAAAAGCCTGACCCACAACTATCTGATCTTTAAAAGGAGTCTGCTGTCCTAACTAGACCACTTCGCCTTTTACAACTCTGGCTGTCTGTGGCAAATACAAGGTAACAGAACTGAGCTGGCTAGAAGCTGGCTACAAGAACCACAAGAAGCAGGAGAAGATTCAAGTACTATCAAACATGAAAACATTTCCAGATGATTTAAGCTTTTCTGTTTCCTTTGCATCTTCTTCGGATATCCATTAGCAAGGCAAGCTAGGGACAACATTAGGTCACCTGAACAGAGCCCAGACTTACGCTGCTCTGAGTGGGCTGTCAGAGGGTCAGTAAACCCACCACAAGAACTGGATTGTCGTAGACCACTGTCAGTTTGAAGACCCTACCAAAAAAAAAAAAAATAATTACATTTACCATCAGTCATTATCATTATTGCTTTCAACTACTACTCTTGGAACACAATCTGCCCAGTTTCTGCCCAGAATCCAGGATTCTTCAAAATTTCTGGATGTACTTCAAATACCTCACTGCACAGAAACGCACAAGTTGAGTGCATTAATTCAGTTAAAATGCTCTCCTCACAGCAGCCACCAGCTGTAACATTTTCAGGCACACATTAAGACTCTTGACGCACGCAGGAAGAGTTCTTTGCAAGGGAATGTTCCAACAGGATACAACTACAGAAATGTCCGTTACACTGGATCCCTACAAGCACCATGCTCAGCTCATCTGTTTCATGCCTTTGCTGGCTATCAGTTCTCACATAAGAATGTGGCTCTGGCAGAAAGTGAAGTCCAGTTTGCGCCCACTTAAAATAGGAACAAAATGCAGTAAACCCTTGCCACACAAAAACCTACTGGTTATGAATGGAATTTCCTCATGGACATACTCCTTCATAGGAATTACACATTATTGGAATATATACTGAGGTGGTCAACTTTTGAGAACAAAATATTTATCTTGCAAAAAAGGAGAAAGGTGGTTTCACCACAAACTAGGACTGTGTATATAGAGTGGCATAGGGCTGGAGCATTCCTCACTACTCATCTATTAACTCCGATGG
Source organism: Eulacestoma nigropectus (assembly GCA_013397775.1). Taxonomy (NCBI): domain Eukaryota; kingdom Metazoa; phylum Chordata; class Aves; order Passeriformes; genus Eulacestoma; species Eulacestoma nigropectus. The sequence goes on along the minus strand of VZTE01000895.1, from coordinate 363,617 downwards.
TTACCTGAATAAAATGTAAAAATCCATTGTGCCCTGCTTTTGATTCCTAGATTTGTAACAGTTAGAAAGTTGTTACCACCCTTTTTCACCCTTCCCTCTTACAGAATATACCCCACACACCTAAACACATACACAGGCCTCTTCTGTGTGTGTATGTGTGTCCAAAATGTGTATCTAATGTGTGATTGTGTGCATAAAGACTATTTCCTTACATCCTCAAACACTAAAACTATTCAGACCTATGTCAAGGAAACATCCAGTTTACAGATAATGAGATAAGAACAGACACCCATGTCTTTACAACAGAATACTTTTAGTATCTGTTGAAAATAATGACCCAAATAAATGGAAACTTTCTTTACTTACTTGAAGTCTGGTTGTCTCTATACCCTCCAATATAGCTTTTTTGAAGTCTTCCTGTTGCTCCTATCAAAGAAACAAAGTAAATCGTTAACAATAACACCAAAAAATCCGTGTCAAAAATACACACAAAAAGCTTTTTGGTCAGACATGATACTTATCAGAAGGAGCAACTCAGAACAAAAACACTGCAAATGGCCATAATGCAATTCTCAAGGTATATTCTCCTCTGAATGCATGATAACTGCAAATAGTAATTTGTATGTACTAATTCAACAGCTACATGGAGAAAACTAGTTTTCATACATATATATATACACACATATATATACATATACACACACTATATTACTTGGAAGGCAGGTTTATTATGATTAATCACTTTCCATTTAGTCATTTTTATTATCCATTAAGGAAACAGAAATTATTCATTTTAGTTTATGACAATTTTATTAGAAAAGCTTTTTCTTCTTGGAAGCATACTGAACAATTTTTTGTCACTTTCAAAAATTATATGCACTGTCATCATGCTCTCTAAATTATAATGTAAATCACTTTAGCCTTCCCAAAGGCTGATCTTGAAATTTTTGAGTGTAAAACATTTAATTAAGCACTAATTATGGGATACCTAATTTTATCTCAATTCACAGCTGTAGTCATCCCAACTTTCATAACCTCCGAGCTTGTTTATTATTTCATGAATATCCTGTTATGAAGCAACAGTACTTGACGGCAGTTAAGGTTACATGAGTTTTCACTGGATTTTTTTTTATCATGAAACAGATGCAAAGCGCAGTCTGCAAGGAATGTGAAAGTTTTTTGAATGTAATTGGTCTTGGACTTTTTCCACAGATACTGTGATGTCACAGTTTGAAAGAAAATGATCCCCGTTAACATATTTGACAAAGCCTTTCATGCTCACCTCGATATCGACACTTCTCTCCTTCATTTTGCTGGCTGCCTCTTTGAACCGCTGTAGGTCCATGCTGTCTCTGTGACCTTTGACACAGTGAATTCAAAAAGAGTATTCAAAATCAAAGGCAACCTCCAATGTTCTGACCATGCCAATAGTTTGCATCACCATAGCAAAGGATTACAAACCACCTAAGGTCTGTGTGCCTGTTTGCACTAGGAAAGACATCACAAACACGCTAAAGTAAAGATCAGTGTAACAATATATTGATATGAGACTATTGCCTTTCCCACACTGAGGTGTGGAGCACCACAATTCAAAAAGTAAAGCAATGTTTTAAAACTTTACTCAAGCGGATGCTCCTCACAGGAAAGGAACAAGGCCTGAATTACAGTACTTTTATGTATGCTTGACAAATGAAGGAGAAGTAGACAGTTTCCTGGAGGCAGCTTTTACAATATACCCTTCATCCTCCCAGTTGCAAGAAATACTTCTCAGAATTTTCCCAAGCATGTGGCTTTACAATGAAGGAAAATCTATTTGGCTTCACAATTGAAACCTGCATGGTATCACAAGTGTTGTAAATTGTGGACAGTAAGAATGAAGGGTATGTTCTAAATGCTAGAGATGTCAGAGGACCGTATACAAAAAATCTGGCTCCAGTAAATAAGTATAGTTAGTATTCAAAGTTATTAGTGGTGAAGTACATTTAAAGATTAGATAAGAGTGGTACAATCACTGTCCATAACTTCTGTTTAGCCTTGCTTTCTTTTTTCAAACACGAGGCACTTGTAAACAAATAGCTAATGTAGGTAACTTCTTAGAAATCCAAGTTTCACAGCAGTAGAATAAACTCTTGTCTAGAGATTTAAATTTATACAACCTCAGCAAATCTCTGGAAAACACTGAGACATTCCTAAACAACTAGGGCAAGACAACCCCTCTGCAGGCAACCTGACAATTCCAGATTACAATCTTCTACTAAACACTAGGTATACTTAAAGCATTATCTACTTTACAGGGATCAGTTAGTAAACCCACACCTGTGTTTTGCAATGAATCTGCCACTGTTTTACCATTCAAATAGGCAGGTAACTAACCAAAACCATCCACCTTTTTACTGTTAAGCAGAACTTGAGGGGAGGCAAAATGTTGTATTGAATTAAAGGACTTTGGAAGCTTCCAAATGGACTGCCCCAACACAGGTTAGCCTAGGCAACAGTGGAAGATCCCAGTTGTAACAGTGTTTAGAAATATAGTATAGGAGGAACCCTCAGCTTGACACAGATACCACAAAGATATTTGTCCAGGACTCCATCAGCCTGAGTAGTGTTCTGTAATTACGTCAAGAAATAGACAATATTTTTGATTTATGCAATCAGAAGGTAGGAGCTTTATAATGAGTCACAAAAGGTTTGTCTACAGTGCCCGTACCAAGTAGTACAGCTGCTAATTGCCCAAAACTGCTATAGTCAACAACTGGATAATGTTTTTCTGAAAAATATTGTCTATGTGACAGAATTATGGAGAAATTATAATTTCAGTTAAAAAAAAAAACATTCAAGCGACATAAGGAAATTAGAGATGTTAAATGCAAAAAAAGCAGAGCAAAATGGTAGAATAAAAGTCACCTGCAACCGGAATACACCCAAAATACCATACAATTCTTGATAAGTCAAACCTTGTGGCTTAGATTTGGTCCACAGTTTATGAAGCAGTCCCATAAGGATGTTAGAACATAAATCTCGGGTTTGCAGTTCCATTGCATGGACATGCTGACTTTGGGAAAGTTCATCTTTAACATTCAATTTTCCGTGTGAGCCGCCACAGTTGACTGTTGACGTCAAGTCGCCCGTTGACAAAGAGAACTTCGTTTGGGGCTTGTTCTTCGCTAACTTGACAGGGGACTGGTGAGCACATTTGTCAACTCTGCAGCTGTAGTTATCATTAGTGTCACTCTCATCATGAATAAAACCACAATTAACGTATCCTCCATTTTCAACACAAGGTTGGGTGAAAGCAAGGCAAGCAGAGCCAGAAGCAAGAGGATAAGAGCAGCTAATAATGACTTCAGGACATTCAGAATCTACTTTGTTATACTTACCCACAAATGCACCAAATTCTACATTATTATCTCCTTCTGTAGCCTTAGAGAAAACAGTCTCTTCATGCTTTGCTGAAGAATCCAGCTGACTTTTGCAACTGGGTCGAGATGGAGTGCTAACAAAAAACTTGGCTGTTGGGGATGTTACATGTGGCATGCTGTTGGATGAGTTGCCTAATTTTTTACTTTTACTAGTGGATTTTGAGATCTCTGCAGCCTGTATTCGTTGGCGAAGTTCCGGAGGGGAAACAGCATTTGAAAATAAGGCACTGCCTGAGGAACCTGCCTCTTGGAAGTTTTTTTCTTCTCTTCGGGGAACCAGAGCCAACTCCTGACCAATTGTCTTATGCTGGACTTCTCTGTCATCACGTATAGAAATGTTACAGAGCAAAGCGTTATTACTCTCAAGGCCTCCTTGCGGAAAAGAACCAAAGACATTTCCAATGCTGTGCTTCTTCCACACAGATGATCTGAGAGAGCCATCCTCAATGAGATTTTGTGCCAAATGTTTTGAAATGCTCAATTCCCGTGTGATTTCATTATGAACCTTGCTGGCTTCTGAAGCTTTCTGTGCAGTCAGAGTTTTCAGAGTATCCACAGTTAGAGCAGACAGATCCTGGAGGTGGCCAATCTGTGAATCTAAAGACTGTAATGACCTTTTAATGTAGTTGACACGATCACCAACTTCCTTTATCTGAATGCACATCTGTTCCACCCTAAGAAAAATCAAATTATGAAGTAGATATGAAAGGTATTTTTCTCAATATGCAAAACAAACATGATTAAAACCCTTTCTGCCTATTTAATCAGGGGAAAACCAACTCTGAAATGTCACAGTGATACAATAGTATTGGACTGTTTTGTAATACAACATTTGTACAAACTTCTGAACCACAGAATTAAAACACCTACCAATAGAGGGCCTACAGCACTTTCTGAAATCTATCAGTTTCTTAAAACATCATGGGAAACTAAATAATATGATTGCCTCAGTTTACTGAGTGCTTCTACAGATCAAGAAGCATCACATTACCAGTTTCTGCATAGCAATGGAAAGATACCATATAAAATTTGCATAAACACTTTATGTTCTTGAGCTGCATTTCTCCCCCTTAAAGTACATTAAAAAAACCTGTAAAAGTTCTAATTCTCTATTCAGAAATTTTACTTGTAAATATTCTACCGTTCGAATGTGACTCGAATCCTCTCCTCACTTCCAGAATGAAATTTATCATCCTTTTCATTGAAATACATCTCAACACACAGCTCTTCAAAATCATGAAGTTTCTTCTGATCTTCTTCTGTCAGGAAGAGTTCTAAAGAGACATCAACAGTTAAGATGACACATATGTAGTGAAGTTGTACAGGTGCTGAAAACTAATAGTCACAACTCTACAAAGGGTGTTAACAACAAAGAGCCACAATAAAAACAAAAAAAACCCAACAAACCAGAGTGCCACCCAAGACCCTTCCTCTCTCATTGCAAAAAAAAGTTCAAGGTCAAAGATTGACAATAAAATAAAACGAAAATAGTAATTCTGAGAGGATCTGTGCACAATATTATCATTCCTTATGCTCCTACCTTTTATTCCCTTTATCTTTGAGGCAGAAGCTAGATTCCTTAGCTGGATTTTATTCTCTGTGGAACTCCCTGCCTTTTTTTTTTTAAAGTTTCAAAGAAGTTTTACAAAATTAAAAAAACCTTCTCCATTAGCAATAACAAGAAATCTAATCTGTTAGATTGTATCATACGTTAGCTTTACTGGAGATTTCTAGAGCTGGCATTATACTCTTGAGAAAAGCACAGTGATTTTTCAAAAGAATTATCAATATTGAAAACACAGAAAATTAAGACCCACTTTGACTTTCTTCACAATACACATTATAACCAAGAACACGGCGCTTTTCTGACAGTTTGCTTTAACCATATCAAAAACGTTACTGCAATCTTTGGGGTAACTGTTCATACTTGGCCCATCTGAAGTCTTGTCTGTCTTTCTTCTTTTACATATACAGCAGAACAGGGAAGCCATGTGGCTAAGAATGATCAGTGGTGGAGGCAGAACAGGTTTTTCATGGTAGGCCATAATGAAATGATAGCGCTGGTACTTCCACACAATGTTTGAAATTGCCTTGACTTGCAGATACACGTTGCTGAAAGGGAATAGAACAGTATCAACACATCAAGGTGGTTTTTGGGGTGGTGAGGAGTTGTTGGTGTTTGTTTGGTGGTTGTTGGATTGTTTGTTCTTTTAACACTTTGATAACAAACTTGAGTTCTGAAGCCAGTTAACTAAGAGACAAAAGAACAAACTCGTTTTTTGCTGCAAAATTATTTTTGTGGAAGTTGGAATCATGTTCAAGAGAACACCATGATCCAGAGCAAGGAGAGGATTAAAAAAATTCTCCCATCAGGTAACACTTCAGTATCTTTACTTAGAAACAAATTACAGTGAGATCAAATCTCAAGTTTCCTGAACAAAAAAATTAATTATTTCTAACTAAACCCAGAATTTTATATCACACCACGTTAATTCTGCAGTCTGCCTTCTTCAGTGTCCGTGAGCTCCTCATACCCATAAATTAAACATTTGCAGAGACCTATAAAAGCCTACTACAATTGAACTCAACCAGCTGGAGAATGTTAAATTAATTTAGGAACAACAGTCAATATAAAGACAAAGAAACAATTTTGCTTGTTTTCTGACAAAGAGAAGTTACAAAATGCCTTCAAATTTCCTTGAACTTCTGATTCCCCTGACCTCACAGATGAGACATGAACCAGTCACATCACACACTTCCCTAACTTAGCCATGGGTTTGCAGTGAGGAAGAGACAAAGACCAGCCTTGGAAACTGAAAAAACTTTCAGGAAATGGGTTTGCTTTGATCTGGCATCAGTTCCTATCCTGTCATCTCACTGCAATGAAACAGAAACCTGTCAAATTATCAGCAAAAATTAACTGCTATCGATATACTTACTTGAAAAATGCAATAAGCAGATTAACCATGATTATATACTGTACAAAGAGGTAGACAGCTTGAAGAAATGGGGTCAACCATGTTCCTGGGCCACAGAGATGAGCAACTTTTTCATCAGAATTATTTGCACATACTGTGTTGGAGAAAAAAGATACAGAGAAGACATGTACATCTTTTAGATCCCCCAGCAGGTATAGACACACACACCAAAATAAAAGTCATTTAACAGTTTGCAACAACCAACTATCATGCACTGGTTCTGCAATTCAAAATGTCTCCATGCATTTAGGAACATGGCAGAAAAACACCAGAGAATGTTTCTGGCTGATACTATGCTATAATCATATTATTGGCTTTTTTAAAAAAGCATACTACACCATCACAGCCAAAATTTTGTCATGATAGCTGTGGGGCAGAATTCCAAAATCTCGCTAGGAATAGCCTTGTAAGAAATTGTGATTATGAAGTTTTCATTCTAAGCCAAGCAAGTTTTAGAAAAGAAAATGAAAAATCAGGTCACATAGTTACAGAGCTGCATCCCACAAAAGGGAGATAATCCAATGAATGGAATCAATGCCAACAGTACTGGGAATTTCAAAAGATTTTGAGGAGACCACATCAGAGTAAGTTTTCTCTTTACTTGCTTCATAATTGCAGTATCTTACCATCAATTTCATAGGCATAGACTTCACCAAAAATCATCCAGTATGGATGAAACACAATATCTCTAGCAAGAGTCCAAGAGGGTGCCTCATCAGGATACAGTATCGCCTTCCTGGGAACACCAAAACTAAGCAGTACAAGCGCCATAATCACCACAATGTAAAACATGTTGGCCACCTATTAACACAAAAAAGTCAATTAATCCACGAGGTCATAAACATAATCTCACAACTTAAAAACTTTCACAGTGACAGTGTACACTTGAGAGATTCTCTGTATTATATAAGGAAAAGAGTCCAGGACACAAATATTTCACTCAGAAAATTTAGTTAAATAACAAGCCCTGTAAAAAATCCTCAAAACTATTGGGTTTTTTTCCTGTCCTTTCTTATAGTGTATTTAGTATCCTTGGTCAGAGGCAACTGATCCTTTTAACATGAATACTACACGTACACGAGGAGCAGCTGACGAAGAGAAACATTCCTTCCTAAATGTACTCAATAGCTGCACAAAAAACAGAGGTAGTTTTCCAAGGGCAGGACACAGAACCTATGCCTCTTGCAAGAAATCAAAGTGAGAAATGAGCAATTTGATGCCCTTGTTTTTAAGGAATAACAGGGTTCAATTTCGTAGGAACCATTTTATAGAGGGAAGAAACACAAAAGCCCCTTCCACACTCGTATATACAGCTCTCAAGCCTTAAAATGTTTTTTAACATTTAAAATAGCTATTGACAGCAGAGCTAGGTTATTTAATTTGGAGTTTAAACAATTTTAATATTTTTTGTGTGAGATGACAAGAAGCACAATCTATTCCCAGCTTTCCACAGCACAAAACCATGAAGGCGGTTCAGGACGCAAAACAAGTTAAAAGTTTTGACCTAAAGTGCACAAAGGCTATAAATGGGACCTAAATGGGAAGTTGAATCAAGACAAAGGCTTCATCATATTCATTTAAGTCTCTGACATCTGAGAACAAAACAGGTCAGAGAAGGAAGATTTGCCATTTTTTTACATTTCTGTGACAGAGATGGCGCCATAAAGGGAGCCTTATAATCAGTGCTTGTTTTGGAACACTTGAAGTTATATTCCAGCTAGCTAATTCTGCACACCAAGTTGTTATGCTATTACAGCAGGATAAGAAACTTTTTACTATATAAAACTACGAGAGAAGCTGTAAATGGATGCAGTTGGGGGAAAAAAAATTCAGTAACAAACATAGTACTTACCATTTTCCCAATCATCATAACATAAGGGCCAGCCTGTTGATTTACAGCTAGAAAATCCAGTAATCGCACATACCAAAAAATTATATTGAGACAGTATGTTATTCTTCCAGCAACAAAGACGTAATTTTCTCTGTAAGTGTTTTCTCCAAAATTCCCCTTGGCTCCAAATCTTAACGCAAACCCAATGAAGAAAGTGACAATGGCAACTGTGTCACTGATATTGAAGTAATCACTGAACCACACTTTGATCTTCTGATTAATCTTCCCAGCCTCTGACATAAAAATCTGTAAAAGAAATGAAGGTCACGACAGCTCATATTTATTGCACAGGGACCAACAGTGAAATACATTAATCACGAGCATTTTTACACTTGATAAAATAAAATAGTTTTAAGATAAAGGTATTGCATCATGTACTCTGATGCTTGAAGTTTCTTAGGTTTTCTTATTTATAGAATAATAGTTTAAAGCATAGTGTTTTAACTGACAAAAAAAGGATAACGCCCCAGATTGTTACAGGCGTACCTCACGAATTTTCTCAATTGCTGATGTGAAAATGTAAGCAATAACAATCCACTCCTGAACAGATGGTAATTCTTCCATTTTTACAAGAACCACAAATGTGTAGAGCATGAGGAATCCTAAGTATGCCAACTGAAAAACCAAATAAAGCATATACATATAATTACTGAAGGATCCTTTATAGACGTACAGGGCAACTTTTGATGTGGTATACAATAAAAGCTTCAAGTAGGATTACAGGACTATATTTACCCCTTTAAACAGACAAGTTATTATTTATAAGGGAATACAAACATTTTTATCTTCGAAAAGGAAAAGAAGCTGTAATAAGCTATTTATTGTTAGCAAAGCTTTGCTCTTATCCCAGCTATTTTCCTTTAGTACAAATTCTAGCATTTCTATTACACTGATTGAAACGAAGCTGTGCATGAACACTTCAGACTAACAAATGGTTATAGAACTCCTGCTAGCAAATGATGAAATTAATTAGTCAGAACAGAATTTTAAAAAAACCCAAATCACAGGGCAACAGCATGTGCATATGCAGTTTTATAGAATCAAGTATTCTCATTTCCAGCTTAGCAAGGTAAGGGGTTTTCTGTCTGCTTTTTGTAAAGTGCTTAACGTCGATTCAATCAGAGCTACATGCTGGGCAAAGAACCCAAAAATCTGTGCTATGTTTCCAAATAAAACACACATTACACACAGAAAAAAACTCACCGTATTAAACCAAAACTTCACAATTGGAGCATGATAAAATGCATAAAACTTCTGTGTAATTGGGAGTCTTTTAGGTTTTGCTGGAGTCTCCATGTCATGCTTTTCAAAAGTACTGTCCAAGATCCTCACTTCTTTAAAAACCTCCTAAAATAAAAGGACTGTTAACTTCCCACACAAAAATACATGCTTTTTTAGCACTCAATTTCACTTCTGCTTTGACTTAAAAATGCAATTATTTTAGTCAGGAATATTGTTTTTAATTGTCTCCCCCTACCCCACATTACCATAGGTATTTCATCTACTGCAGTCTGGAAGTTGTTCTCACTGTCATCCATTGCCATTTGATGTGCATCTTGAGACTGAGGAATATGTGACATTTCAGCCTTGGTCTTATATTCCAACAGCAGTATAGCAGGAGGGAGTAGAATACTCAGTATCACCTGGAAAAGATGAAGACTGAGTGTAAATAGTTCACAACTACATTAAAGCAACAGAATACACCACCACACAGAAAAGCCTCTGAAAATACATTATTTAAATTTCACTTGCTTGTTATTGAGGGGGAAGATGTAGAAAATAATTAGTTGTTATTACTTGTATATACACTTAAGAGCTTAGGATCACATACACAGAGTGTTTCTTGACTTGAAGACATAGGAAATGGGAAAAACCAACAAATTCCAAAATTCAAAGCTACTAGAAATAATGTACTCCAAGCCTGAAGACAGAGATGTTCTGTTTGCACTCTGTTATTTAATCCACTCCCAGAAACTCTGAAACTGTGTATTGTTAAAGTGTATTTTAAAAGCATATATAAAGTTGTGATTTGTGGGGGGAGAGGGGAGTGGTGTATGTTTTGTTTGGGGCTTTTTTTTTCCAATTTATGGTAAAAAAATGAGCTAAGGTAGAGATGAAGAGAGTAAGTGAAAGCTATTTACTGTCATTAGCCTGTTACAAAGCAAGCAAGAAAACAGTTAATCAGTTATCAAAGAGGATTTTAGTAGGGTCACAAGTTAAATGATGCTTGTAGGTATTTTGTAGGAAAGTTTTATTTCATTCTATTTCTAGCAACAATTAGGTTTTGGTACACCATCTCAAAGAAATATGCAACTCCCATTTTGGTTCAATTGAAATACATCAATTATCTCTATCTAGATCATAATTGATCTATATCTATAGCACACAAAGGGCACCATTGGAAAACCTGTCTCTGATTTGCCTACCCTGGTTTCGTTCTGTGCCCTGCTTTTGCTCAGTTCCTCCAAAATAGGATATTCACAAAGCTTTTTTACTTCAAGTCTTATGTTCTCCCTGTAAAAAGCCAAAATGCATGAAACTACAGTCTTACAACAGGTTTTCCATCTGCTAAAGTTTGTTACTACTATGTTTTTAGTAGTGGATTAGTATTCACATGATCTCTTTAAGCCTCTGATTAAAGGCTACTTGCCTGGTTTTTGCCTTCTATATTTCTGTACCTTATTTGAAAAGATAATAGAGTGTCAAAAGAAGAGTTTACAACAAATATTCCAGTTTTGATTACGTTACAGGAGACTGCTTTACAGGATTCATTAATAAAAGCTATAGTTGTGAAAGCTTTACACTAACAGCATTAAAACACACGCTTTCCTTCCCTTTAAACACAAACTCCATTGACCCTTTTTACACCAATAAACTGCAACCGTGCTTACTTTGTACCATGAATTCTTCCTCATGTTCAGCCTTCCCATCCACATATCCGATAACAACATCTGTGTGCAAGTGTGTGCTACGAACGGACGGAGCCTCGAGGACACTGCCAGCTTCAGACAAGTGGAGTTGCTCCAGTTTTTAAGTTCATAAGTCAGTAATTTCATTGCCATAGTTTCGTCTTGTCGGAAGGACTGCTCTAACAGCTCAACTGCCAGCTGGCCAAACTCGCTAAAATGAAGAAAAAAACCAACAAAACAAAATAGAGTAGCTGTAGAAATGACCATGAGTTTAGCATGAATTTTCTTGTACAAATTCCCAACTTGCACAACTTGAAGGGACCATTATTTGTCCCTTCTGTACACATACGCTGTAATTTGTAACTACAATGCATCAATCTGTGACTTCTGTTAGAAACATATGCACGCTTAAACAGCTATTAAAACATACACAGAAATTAAACAGAAGAAAATAGCACACTGAGTCTCCTTTTAATTTGACTATAAATCAAGACTTCTAACAGCCCTCAAAAAAGAGCAACATCTAATATAAAGCTTCTACTACAGTCCCACTTAGAACTTTTTGCAAAAAATAATTGTCTCCAAGTGTGCTAACAGAACAATTTGTGTTCTGTTCATAAGTAGCCCACTGCTTTTACTGCAGACGTCAAGAAAATATTTTGAACAACTGGAATGTAATTTACTTGGAATACTGTTTCAGTTCTTCTGAAGTATCGTCAACAAGGTCACTTTGTTTCGCCTCATATGCCATGGACCGATACACTTTGCAAGCCACCAAAGCTTTGGCCATGGACTCCTCCCCGTGCTGCCAGAAGAAAAGGGCCATCTTCTGCCTCTTCATCAGCACTGCCCACAGCAACAGCTCGTTCAGAGGATAAGCAAAACGTCTCGTTTCAGGATCATCTATGTCAACTATTTCATCTTTGGTTCTTTTCTTTTTTCCCTCTTCTGCACCAGTGTCAATCTTTAAAATAAAACCACAAAGTCACATTTTAAGTCGCTATACTTGGTCATTATGCAACTTGAAATAAAATGCTGAGTGACCCAATACCAAATTATAAATAATTATAAAAAGAAAAAAGAATTTCTGAAGACTTGAAAAGCAGCTGGAACTTTTGTTTAAAAACTTCAGTTGAGTCCAATCCATTTTAATAACTGTGAGACTGAATTAATTTGAATTATAGATCAAAGAAAAGCAGTAACTAATATACCTACATACAAATGAAGACACTCGTGGAAACTGCTTGTAGCAGTAACACATGGCCAAATCTTGCTCCGTCTACCAAGCCATGTGAGTCCCACCCTCATTACTAGAACTGTGTCAAAGATAAGCTTTTTGGTCCCTAACATATCAAAGCTTATCCACAAGACTACTATACAGAAAGAGAAACACCCTTTACAGAATCCTGTAAAAAGGCTGCAGTTTAGAAACAAGTACAAAAGCAAGGTTGAAATTCCAGCTTTACCAAAGTCAGTGCAATTGCTGCTACTCACACTCCAGTGGCACTTGGATTTCCAGCAGGCTCCTCACTCTTAGCTACTTGACATAAACCCCAACGTGTTCCCCTCACCACCCCTACCTTTGGTTTGTACGGCTGCGCTGTTTTGATGAAATGATTATGGCGCATTTTTTCTTTCTTGTCTGCCCTGTTACCAAAAGACTCATGGCTTTTACACATCTGAGGAGTAGTACTTGAAGGATTTCGCCCAGACCTCTGCAAAAAGGAGAAGGGGTTTGGTTACTGAAACGCTGATGACCTTACACAACAGCACAACCAGAATTTTCACTGGATATTTAACATGGCTTCTTGTTTGTTTTCATTATTTTTAAGACGTCACTAAATAGGCAGTTACACTTGTTGGTTAGTGTATCTTGCACAAGAAGCTAAAATATCTGCATCCCAAGCCCTGGTGAATCTGCATGGGTAGTGTCCATTCTTCCCCTATGAGTAGGAAAAGAGGGAAGCACAGAGAAGGAATTAGGATGTGCTTGAATAAGGCTGAGGAAAACAAAACCTGTTGTTTGCCCTCAATCCTAAGACAGCTCTCAGCTGCCCTCATTGCCCTTACTACTGCGTTTAAAAGAACCAGTCCACTGACAAGAAGAACAAACCAACATGGATCCAGTTATTCTACAAAACACAAAGGTTTGGGACTTTTTACTTGAGAACAAACGTGCCGTTACCCAGGTGCACGTACCCGATTGTTCCCGCTGAGGCTGTTGTAGATCGCTCTAAAGCGTTTCCTTGTGTAGGTGCATCTGTAGGTTCCTCCCATCAGATATTCAATAACCAATCCCACATCAATCAGGTTGATTTTATACCCTGGAGGAAGATTTCCCTAGGAATACAAAAGGTATTTTTACTTTTTCAAGGTATAATATTAAACTTGCTTAGAGTGTTTCTACATGTTTTATCACAGCTCTAAATAATAAAAAAAAAGAAGTCTTTCATGATAAAAAACCCCTCCAACACAAAACCCAAAAAGCATCTACATGGCTCAACAGTTATTATTTTTAAAGAAAGACCAGGTTATACCTTCGTTTCTATATGAACTCCCCTAACAGAAGAGATACTCATTCCATTGGTGGGGGAGGCACTGGGGTTTTTTGTCTATTGTTTTAACAGCCAAAATTACTCCATGCTGGGAGCTTTCAATCCCCCCAAGAAGGAAAACAATCAAAAGAAAGATGAAAGACAACACCCTTTGGTTTTAACATCTCTTAGGCAGCAGGGCATCAAGCACACAACAGAAGTATTGCAAACTACCAAAATGTCTGCAAAGGCAGCTTAATACTTACAATAAAAACTAATTCATAAACTTCAGATCAAATTGATAGTCAAACACAAGAAATTAACAAAAACCTAACTTTGCTTGTTTGACAGATTTTTACATCGGCAGCATACCTGTTTGACGTCCCGAACAAGATGAAAGAGGGTTGGGTTAGTTGGGCCTTGTTTCTTTATGAAAAAAGAGGGGGAAAATTCGGGATGAGAAATTAGTGTCCAACGGCAACACCATAAGAGGTTAATTCTTAAAAATAATTTAAAATATAGAAATATAATAAAATATAAATAAATACAATAAGTAAATAAATTCACTTCTCAAGGAGGCTTCCTTATAGAGATTTATTAGCTAATGAATTCATTCTCTTTTTTTGTCAAAAGCAAATAATGAGACTGTTAACACAAACCTAAGCCATATTTGTGTACTACTCACATCAGCTAATTTTTGGTGGAAGGTTCTTTGTTCTGTCCTGTTGGATACTTAACTGTTATCAAAATTACCATGGAATTCTTAGATCAACACCTACAGCAACAAAATTTTTCTAAGTAATAATCATAACTATGCAGGTTAACAAATTAAACTCCTTTTAGAACTATTATGATGTTAAGTGCTACAGATAGAATCCATCCTATGAAGCCCTATAGCTCTCATATTCTGGGCACAAGTTTCACCCACATGGCTTTCTCTCATTCTCTTCCCCACTGTGGTTTGCACATTTGGTGCGTCCACAACAGAGCTGCAATTCTCCCTTTAGTGTCTATCCCATGCATCAAACCCTGCTGACAGACAATTGTGATGCTGCTGGGGCAGAGCACAGCAGCCAACAGCATCCACTTCCCAACTCTAACCTCGTGCACAGGAGCCTTCCCTACCAACACCCCACACCCTTCAAACTGCTGCACACAACCCAGGATACAACAGGGCTGAGCAACTAAAAAACTTCTAAAAGTAGCTTAAAAAGCAATCATCTACTTACTGTGTTATAAAGTTCTTCCAGCCTGGGAATTGTAAGAAATTTGTGCATGCTTACTCCATTTTCAATCAGAAGTTTCACAAATGCAACCCTGTCCATCACAAGGGCATCCAACATAGCCTGTTCCAGGGAGCCAACCTACAACAAATAAACAATGAGGTAGAGCCTTGTAAAAGAGAGCCAGTAAAAAAGTGAACTTAGATACTGTGTCAACCTCCTTCATTTACAGGGCTGTAAAAACCTTACACGTCTGTAACGATGCCACCCTTGGTTCAGAATATCCCCTGAACTTCACTCAATTGCAGGAGGAGAGAATACCCTGGAGACTTGAGCTGTTCCATAGGCACTGCCTACTGAGACAGTACATGGCACTAAGGAGACATTTGGTTTAACGTAATTAAGGTGTTCTCATAGGTTGATATTGGATAAAACAAAAAGACATAAAATATCCAAAGCACAATTTGCTTCAAAGATGTCAGAACCATCATGGCAATGAATAAGCCTTACACAGTACGTACTTTTGACTGCACACTCAATAAGCTCAAGTTTTATTTTTACAGTAATACAGGAAAAAGGCAAGAGCCACTGGGTAGTTCTTAAACTCATTTCCAAACTACAAGAAACAGACATTTTGTCCCTCCCTCAAAAGACACTGCAGTGCTGGCAATAGTGCATTTCACCACATGCTTCTTAAGGACTTTCTAGGGCCATGCAACTGTAAAGAAGAAAGAGCATCTAACATGAATTCAGTATCCACCTTCTGTAATGTGTTTTCTCTGCTAGTTATTCAGAACAGTTAGCACACTTCTAAAATTTTTGGACCATTTGCAAATACGTAATAGCAAAACAGGTGTAAGGCTACGCAGTACACACAAATTACTGTCTCGAAATAAATGTGTCACTATTCCAAAGTCTCTCTCTACAAAAGTCAAGACCCATTCTTTACAGTAAATTGTGCTTCTCTCTGTTAGGAATTATCATTCTGCTTAATTCCAGACCATTACATACCAGCCATTGCTGCCCATAAACAAAAACGTGATTTTTGGCTATGTCAACTCTGTCCCATGCAAGTGTAAGAACGAGCTGGTCAAATGCAGATGCATTCGTGCCTTAAGAAGCAAACACAATGAAGAAAATTTAAAGTTAATTAAAATACAAGGTAATAAAGATTCTTGCTTCCTAAAAAGGCCAAATCAAGCAACCCACTACAAAATTATGCTGTATATTTCATCATTTATGTCACGTTATGGTATTGTACAATGAGAACACAGAACAGATACTTATTTGTTTAAAAACTAAAGATTCCTACTGGTATTTTATAAATAATCCATCATATAAACACTAGTCAATAATAGTTGGAGGTTCCAAATTATTTTAAAAAATTAAGTCTCACCTTTTAACAATGCTGTAAGTATTGCAACATCAATGTCCTGATGTTCATCTGACCCAATATGAAAAACTGTAATCTGTCCAAAATGGCAAAATGGGGAAAACACATTTGAAAGTTATTTTCAGGCAAAGGTGATTGGCTCCAGTCTTTTCAATCTATTTCAATTCCTGACATAAAAGACACCTTGTCTTCAATGCAACTTGAAGCCTGTCTATGCTCCTTTTAAACTTTTAGTGTGCATTCTGTTTTGTTTCCCTAAGTGGGACTCTTCAATTTATTTGAACTTCTTTTCCTCCTATGATTACAATTCACTGCTGTCCATAACACAGAATCCTGTTTACCTCTCCAGTTCATCACAGGTTATGAAATTACCCTGCCAGCAAACATGGTTAGCTGAATAAGGTAATTTTATATCTCAGGACAGCACAATGTGATGTCCAAATGAGACACCAGTCCCTGAACTCAGGCTATATGTAACCTCTATGAAGTGGTTTTGCTTTAAGCATGCAGTGATAGTATACCTTTATCAGTAGTCAAAACTAAAAGATCCAAAAAAAAGAGAAAAAGAATCATATCATATATCCACAAATGCATGCACCTTGCAAAGAAAATTTTATGGCAAGATCTACTTACAAGTTCTTTTTTTTTCATGCATTCCAGAAGTGTCTGAAACAAATGAACTGCTTCACTTTGACCAAAGTTAAATGTCTTTTTGATGGTTGAAATGATTTCAGGCTCAGCACCCTCAGGAACATTCCTGAGATTGAAACAAACAAACAGGAAAACAATTGTTTTAGATGAACAGTAAGAACAACAATGCATTTAATTAGTTTCAACATGTCCAAAGTCCTGCTATCTGTAAGCTTATTACTGCTGCTGTGGCAAAACCTTGGGTAACCTCCAGAAAGAACTATAGGTTACTTAATATGCAATTTTCTACTACTGCCTCCTAAAAGTAACTCAACTCTCTCTCCCTTTCCTTCCCATACTGAGTTTTGAGGTACTCTCAATCAAAAGATTTTGACAGAAAATACTCAGCAGTCATTCCTCTGAGTAAGACCCATTTCTGATCTTACCCTGGGACAAAGCTGTTTGATTCACAGCTACATTAGAGCCCTGCCTCCCGAGGTTCTGAGGCAGCCCCTGCTACAAGGACTCAGTGTGTTGAAGGTTTTATGCAAGCCTGACAACTAACTGGAAATCACAACTATTGTGGAGCCCAAGCACATCCCTTTTATTATTTGAAGCTACGCTTGACACAGTCAAGTTTCTGCACTAAACAGAAAAAGCTCTTGTACAGATTCATGAAGAAATGGTCTCAAAACTCATCTGTGGACAACAGACATACACAGATGCCATGCATCTATACATCCTGTCATGTATCTGTGTATGACAAGAACTGCCTGGACACAATCCTGTGCCGTGTACTCTGGGATGACCCACTGTGGTCCCTTCCAACCTGACCCATTCTGTGGTTCTGCGACAGGCTGGTGCTGCTGGGGCTTACCCCCCCTCCTCTGTTTGCTTGTGAACATAGGCCAGGATGTCTGCAGCTCTACCAGTTCCTTCACACACGACCACGGGCACCGGAGGGCTCTCCTGGAGGAAGTCTAGAACTGTGAGGATGACATTGGGGCCACCTTCAAACACAAGTGCCACCACAGGCACACCTTGGCCGATTCCTGGAAAATTGCAAATAAATAATAAACCCCAGACAATGCTGTAAGTGTGTAACGAATGCTAAGGTCAGTTTTACATATTTAATAAATCAAGTTCGACCTTTCTACTGAATCAACATTAAAATGCTGCCTGCCAGACAATTGTTGGTAATACATGGTTTCAAGCACTTTATATTCTGGGCTGAGACACAAGCACTGCCAAGCTGGTAAATACAACAGGACACAGTCCACACAACATAAGAGTTTCCTCACAGAAATATTCATGAACTAATGCAGAAAAATGAAGAATTTTTCTTTACGGACCTCCCCTTTTAACCTCCCCCAAATAGTTTTCAAAGGTGACAACAAATACACAGTTTGAACACAGGTACGTGGAAACCCTCTACTGATGGGAAATACGGCGAAAGCATTCCTATAAGAGTCAAAATACATGTGTTGCTCCACAATCAGGAAAACACCAAACTGCAAATTGTGAAACTGCAAATGAGTACTGTCAAAATCATTAATCAATCAGATCAATAAGGTCTGACAACACACCAAGACGTGAATTGACTTGCATTTGCTCTATCGAAGTAAATAGACAACTTAATTCAGAAAGCATTCCTCTGTGGTCCCAGAGAAATCATAAATCTACCAGCAATAACTAGGGTCCAGAGAAGATGCTGAAATTTGCAATTTCAGACTTGAAACACAAACAGAAGACTTAATTTTTCTATTTTGCTATTCAGATGTTTAATGCAAACACCTTTTTCATTAAGCCACAGTAACAGCCCTCAGGCACCAGAATTACTTACTTGCATGGATCCGTTGCAAATTAATAGTTTTTTCCAGTTCTCTTCGCAGTTTCACTTCTGCTCCATACTTTCCAACTGTTCCATCATCCACCAGAATGAAATGGGAATGGAGGTTATTTAGGACGTTTAGTTTACTCAATGGATTTAACAAGGTCTGATACGGAGCGACCACCTAAGTGTAAGCACACAACAATGCCTTTTACTTGCAAAGATCCACACTTGTTTCTGTGAAACTTAACTAGACACAAGAACTGGTGGCTCAACAAGAGGCAATGACACATAAGGAAGTACTGACACACATAAGCATGCCTTGGATCAGGATACACCAACAGCTGCAGCTCTGAACTTTGTGCAGGGAAGCAGATAATTATATCACTAAAGGATGCTGTTCTGAAGGACAACAGAGAAAAGATCCTTTGAAAAGGTGTCTCTGGGGAAAATTTGTGAATTCTCTAGCAAACGGAAGCCACTGTTTGAAGCACTGAAGACTCCACATCGAAATTTTTCAACTTATTATTCTCTCTAAATGTGAACTTTGTAATACTTTAGAATTTTTGTTATTTGATTCAATAATATCAGTAGGGGGGGAAAAAGGATTAAATACTTGAGAACAAGCTCCTCCTGTAGCACATTTGCATTTTGCAACTTGTTTACCGTAATGATCTTGCATAAGTCACAGTTGCCAGTGCAACTTCATAGTAAAGCAAGTATTCCAATGATGCAAAGCAAGGGAAAAACATGCTTGAGCAGATGTGTCAAAAGTAAATGAGGTAAATCATTATTTCACTTGGGTAACTCAGCCTTACATCTCTTCCAACAAGGTCATTTCTGTTTTCAATCACTCCCCACGGAGCAATCCCAATAGTGCAAATCTTTCGAGATGATCTGGAAGCGTGTTCTCTTAGAGCATCACCAACATGTTTTGCAACACCTGTTTGTGCATAAAAGATTCCAATGTATTGAATGCCACATCTTACTAAGAAATACAAATATTTATTTAGGTAACTGGACCTTTAACTGTTTCATTTACATAACTAGGCCTTTAAGGATCTGGGAACTTACTGACACCTCACCAAAGAAAAAGCACAATGCTACATCTACTAGGAGGAAACAAAGTAATTCAACAAAACAAATATTAACCTAGCAAGAACTAAAGAGTTTCCAGCACATTACTGTACCTCTTTTTAATCACATTTCCTTTTCCTTGTTTCAAAAACAAAACCCAGAAAACAACCAAACAAACAAAACAAAGCCCAAAACCCAACCCCTCCATATGTTATTTCTCTTTGCAAGATTCTTTCAAATGCACATGTTCAAAATGTATTATTTTAATTTCACTTGACCAAACTCATTCAAATTTACTTTGTTTTAGGATGAAGCAATGCATCCATCCATTAAATCTTTTGGCTCTAATAAAACTGCAATCTAGTTAATTGTGCACATTCTTTGGTAGTTTCTTACCTGTGTTCACTCCTCCAGTTATAATCCAGGCTCCTGTGGTTACTGCAGCTTTGATAAGACCTTTGCCAAGCAACTGTTTGATGCGTGGGTGAAGTTCAAATTTCTGCATGCCACCATGTACAGATATAACAAGCTTTGGCAACTCCATCTGCCATTCTTTAAGCATAAGTTGCAGAAGAGCTTCAGGCTTAGTGTCATATGACAATCGCACATACTGCAGGCACAAGAACAGACGTAAAAGGTTCAAGTGTCTAAAAAGAAGAACCAGGATGTATTTCAGGATATATTATCCTGCTCCTGGCTATGGAAAATGTAATTCACTTCCTCAAAACACAGCAGATGCAATAAATGGACAAGCTTCCTCTATAGTCCAGGACAAGACAGTTTTGAAAGCAAGTTTTGGAAAGGAAACAACTACAGAAAAGTCATGGTATTCCATCCTACTGGCACAGTGACCTAGCAACATGACTCTGTGAAAGTACTGGATGATCTCTAAATTAGATGAAATTCAGAAGTATCTATAAAAGCTCTACCATCTACTGGGAGAGGCTTTCGTGTCCCCTACAAAGAGTTTCACAGCTGCTTGGTTTTCCTTTCCTGTGCCTGGTGGGAAGGCAACCTACAATTTTCAGTAGAAAACTTCATAACTGACACCTTTTTAACACTCTATGTTTAACAGCATAAGATTAAGTAGATGGTTGATCAGCTACAAAGCTGCCACATCTTCAGTATGAGCTACTGAATAGAGGAGGGGACAGCAGGCACAAATTGAACCCTTCCTGAATCAAGTTCTAAATAACAAAACAACACAACTCCATTAAACTGGTTTGAACAACCCCACTTGCACTCTGCAGAAGGAAGCAGAAATGAGTGTGGGCAGCCTGCTGTTTCTGTGCTCCTAGAAAAGGGCTCAAGCAATTTTAAGCTACACTAAGTACAAGGGGACCCATACACTGCTCCTATAAACATGAAAGAACCGTGCTAAGGGCCCTTCTCTCCATAGAGATGATCTGACCTGGAGCACTGGACTGTCCTTGGGGGTTCCACCAGCTGCACAAAGAACACAGCTCCCTCTATCAAGCACTTCAGTTTGACCACAGGAGCCACACTGTACAAGAACTCCCTGTAGCCTGTAACTGCCTAAGCTTTAAATAATTTCTACAGCTAAAAATCTTTTACAAACAGAAATTAGAAAGAATTCAAACTATAACAAAAATGCTAGAATAGAAGAGGGCACTGATTTGTCACAACAGAGGTGTTCATATTTTCAGCCTCCAATTTCAGAACTTAAATGAAGCATTCAGCACCAAGGGGGTTAGAGCAAGACAAAAAAGAAACAATGAAACCTCATACATGCCTTAGCCCTGTAAGAATGAGAGCCACCTTGAAAGTTGATGACACCGTAAGCATCAGTAGAGGTCTGTTCTGTGTGTTTTTCCACCGACCATTCTTCTATTTCCTGATTATAGTTTTCACCCAGCTTCACATCGGAGTATTTCATAGCCAGACTGGCAGTGAAACAAGCATGTTGTCTGACCAAGCGGCCACAGCAGCACCTGCACCCAGCCAGATCATCGAGAATGCTTGGTAAATACTACTTTAGAAGACAAAAGAACTTCCTTTATTGATAAAAACAATAGATTACATTTAGAAAGTGAAGATTCTAGACATTAGATAAACCTATTTTCCAGAGCAAGCCTTGTTGCCATAAATATTTACAGCAATAGTCAATTACAATACACATTATTATGCAAAATACTGAAGCTCACTAAGGTAGCAAGCTGGAGGCCAGGAGAAATTGCTTCTTTGAAGCCAAGTCATTTATATAACATTTATAAATCTGTGACCTAATTATTGCAGACAGTTCTTTAAACATTAGTTATATTTATTTTATATCTAACCTTTCACCACCTTGTCACTCATAATATTGATCAAAACTTTTAAAAACCCTATTATGAAAGCACTTATTTAATGAGAAAATACTCATAAATATTGTAATTACAAAGACCTTTTACCTGACAAGTTGCTGACAAATCTGACATCCTGGAAGGCATCTGTAAGAAATATTTAAAGATATGACTAAACTTCACACATAATTCACACAAAACAGTGAGCAATTCACCAACAACAGCAGGCCATTCTTAGAAACTGAAGGACAAAATGTGGTGGGAAAGTTGTAAAGTCCATTGTAAACTACAAATAGGTTAAGCTGAAAGGGCAAGTGTTGAAGACCATTCTGTTCCTTGTTAAATGCTCTGGAAATTTTAACAGCTTCCTAATCACTTTGTTTGCATTTGCAAATTTTCCATGTGCTGCATTCGTGGCTATAAATTCTAAAAGCTTCTCACGTTACATGGTTTCAAGGAATGTGGTGAATTATTTACAATAATTTAAAAATTCTACAGGGCTTAGTTCTTTTTCTGTTTAAAAACAAAGTTCTTAAATGAAAAATACTAATCTTCCCCAATGTAACTAAAGAGATTTTTAAGTGTTTTTTATGGAAAAGAGTGAAATAGAAGTTTTCTCAACCTCAGAAGAACAGGTTTCTCAGCTGCTCTCACATATATGAAGCTTAAAAAAAAAGGTGATCTGAAATCCATAATTACAATAGTAAACATTTTGGGGAAATGAAACTGCCTTAAAAATACCAATTTTAAATAGATTTTCAATTTGACTTTTATCTGTGACACAAATGTCAAGGCTATGCACATCAAACTCAATCACTGTAGGAACCCTTAAATTATACCTATAACACTTGGGGAAAGTCAACCAGATACACTGGAGTTATCACTAACTTGCTTGATTTCACACCTCTAATTTAAGATAAGGTAAAAGCAGCATGTGAGATATGCAAAATATTCTTAGCCTCAGCCTCCCCTCTAGAAATATATTTCCCCATTTTTCAGCCTAATTTTTTTTTCCTTTAAGAATTTAAGGATGAAAAAATTATTACATACCACATGAAATCCAAACAGTTCTCATTTATCTGTTTTCCCTAGAAGCAAGTATTTCTTCAGTCCTTTTTTTTAATTAACTTTTTCCCCACCCCAATTCTTGGTTTTCTTTATTCTTCTATGAATTTTTCACCTCTTTTTCCCTACACTGTCAGGTTTATTTTCACACTTCACCCTACACTCGCAATGATGTTATTTAAATTCCAGTAGAGGATATCTCTATGAGACTGACTTCAGAAATTTTTTTTCAAGCCCCCCTCACTGTAAACAGATCACAGACATCAGCAGGACTGCTAAGAAGCAGCAAAGGGAACAGAGGAACATTTTTTGGAGATTTTTGCAATGCCAAAGTACTTTCAGAAAAAGAAAAAAAAGAATCCAATCTATTCACAGAGTGACAATGTCCAGTCATGAAGGCACAAACCCACACTAGTACTTCATACAGAAACACAGTCCTCCAACACTCTTTATAATGCTGACTTTTTTAATTTCAAAGAGCAGCAATGAGTTCTTGCATCATTTCTCATTTACCTGTGGGGGTCTTTCGAACTTGGTATAATATACACACACTCCCTCTTCGTGAAAGTATTTTCTATCCAGGATTTCTGGGACTGGAAAACAAAAAATGTAACAGCATTATAAAATACGAATCACATACCTTTGCAATGAAAAATGCTTTTCAAGGAAACAAGAGTTGCAATATGAGGGGTTTGCTGTCTCTCAAAAACTAACAAAACCATATATGACCTTATAAAAGCATCTCACACCTCTCACCAAAAGCTGAGATAAACCGGAATCATTATGTAGTCTATAAACAAATCACTTAAAATCAGAAGTAATATTTTTCAAAGTTAACATTCAAATAGCAAAATTTTTAATATGTAAATAAAGATGTACCCAAAGAAACCCATGAACAATTTTAAGGTACACTGTTACCCTATCTTGCTAAGAAAAAACATCAAGTAAAAATATATAAAAATTACCTGCACTAAACTGAGATAATACTAATTTCATCTATTTCCCTCTTTAATGAAGTAAAATTTTTATCTTGAAATTGTGGATAAGGAAGCTTTCTAACACTGGCAATCTTTCCTAGTAGCAATAAATTGGTCATAACCTTTGTTCTTCATCAAGAAACTTCTCATTTCAGTAAATAAGATTAATTGGCACCTCTGAACTGTGTTCTAAGGCTAAACTTGAAACATGAAATTAAGGATGTGCCTTACTTCAAATGCTTACTATTCTAATTGCCGGACGTAATTTCACTTCAGCTGCTTTCAACAACCACATTAACATTACCTTACATAATAATCTTAAGATTACTTGCTAAACAACATCATAAACATCATAATGCATTACATCTACGTCATGTTTCAGCAACACATTGGGAAAGGAATTCAGACAAGATTTTTAGCAATTAAAAACATGAAAAAGTCTTGGAATGCTAATTTGCATCTTATGCAATATTACTTTAAATTCTTATTAAGATTACATTAAAATTAGTACATTGCTATTAGCAATGAAGTACATTTACATTTTACTTATAGAAAAGTTTGATGAATTTCACACTGTCTTATTTTACAAGGGGAAAAAAGACTGATAGATATTATTCACAGGTGATCTAATCAGAGGTCTGTGGAAGCTATGAAGAAATTTAGTGGGGTTTTTGGAGGTTTTTTTAGATTATAAGAGAAGTTTCAGCAAAGATGGATGCATTTTTCACTCACTGCAACTTTGAAATCAGTTTACTATAATACAGAGAAATTATTACAAGTAAGAATATACCAGCTAATTTTAATAAAGACCCCCGGAAAACTGCTCCTGAACTGCCCACCCAGACTCATTTCCCAGACTCAGCAGCTCTTTCCCACATTATTCATCAGGATCACCTTCCAATATTTTGCTTTAGTGAACTTTGACTATGAATTTATCAAGACAGCAACAAACTGCTGCTCCAGATTCTGTCTTCACATTAAGAAGGCCACTAGCCTCTTCCAAGGAGTAGGAAAAGCTGCAGAGTAAAGGCACTTCCCCAGACAGAAAGAAGGAGAAAAGATGTGCAATCCACAGCGAAGAATCGTGGAAGGAAAAACAACACAAGAGAATGAGCACTCACACAGTGCATTTTACATTTAAACTAATACTTTAAACACCTGGAATAAACTAAATTTAGTACTGTCCTGGTTCCTTTCCCTACAGATAGGAATGAATGCTGTAGCAAAGGACAAAGAAGGCCTAGCAAGGGAAAAGCAGGATATTAAACATCATATGCAAACATTGTGTTACGAGGACTCCATTACATTTATGGTGCTTTTCCCCCTTTTTTGTTTGTTGAGGGCTTTTTAGTGTGTTTTCTTTTCATTCTCCTTTGAAGCAGATCAAAGGTAGTGACCCTTAAGAGGCTTGTGAAAGAGATCTCTTCCTCTGCTGTCCTCAAAATTCATCTCTAATCTTTTAGCAGCATCTCCTCAGTTCTTTGGTACGGAAAGTGTACCACCTACCACTGAGTATTTCCTAGGACACCTGTGCCTTACCAGAGCTGGGCACTAAACAGCTTTCTCTTCTCTACCTTTATCAGATGATTAGCAGTGCTATAAAAATAAACTTGACATATGTGTATACGTACATTTATAAATATATCATACTAAATGTATATTTGTACATATAGTAAGTGGTCCAAATTTTTAGCTCCTCACTAAGTTTTTTTTAAGCACTATTAAGCACTATTAAGCTTTAGCCTTTGTGAGATGAATCCCAGTTCTGGAAGCTATTTTCTCTTGCCTGTCTCTCCACTGTTTACATGCGTATTTTTGTATTTAATTTCTTAAAACTGAGCATTTAAACTTTAACGCTGCAGTAGTTTAAGCTTAACTCTGCAGATCCTCCAGAATATAAAAAGATACAGAAGAGTCATTTAATACTTAGATGTTTCAGCCAGCTGGCTAAAACCACACCTTGAAGCAAGAGATCACAGGCACAACACTCTAGATGTTAAAATCCAAAGAATATAAACCAAAAGCAGTTGCGTCAATTGCTCCACGCAATATTGTTTTATTATTAGGTGGTGATCAAAGCTGGGGACAAGGAACACTGGCTCACAATGTGCAACACCACTTTTCACAATAAACAGTTCCCAAAAAAAAAAAAAAAAAAGCCCCCAAGAGAAAATAACTAACCATTCACTAATTTTTTTCTCAAAGAACGTAGTTTTAACCACTCATCAAGGATTTCTCTCTATTCTTCAGCCGTGAAAATATTTTCAGTACAGCACTACTACATCTGTCATTAGTGTAGAAGAAGCTCTGTAATGCTATTAAAACATACTTAGAACTTTTCATTTGGTAAAATTAGAGTCTCTGTAGAAGCATGCCTGTATGCTTATTAATCTTTATTGCAGACGATTTTATACAGAATTTTTTAATTCTAGAGTCTTGTTCTCTTTTGAGAGGGAAAAAGAAAAAAAAGGAAGAAAAAAAAAAGGAAAATACAAACTAAGAAGAGAAGAGAACTAAGTGAAAGACACTTCCCATAAATGGGTAAAAATCACATTAAAAATGTAGGAAGTATTGCCTTCCATGTAAATAAGAACCATTATTACGTAATGTTCCCGTGATGACCAGAAAAAGGAAGATGATATGAGGACACTGTTAAGTATAAATTAGTTGCAGCAATTACCTCTAAGAAACACTTCCTCATCAGCTAAAGATTAAGTTAAAATAAGAGGTAAAGTCAGAAGTCAAAAATCAATATGTGAGTTATCAGACTGTTTTAGAAAAATTGCCTACTCTTATTAAAGCTTTTTCATCATGTGAACAGGATACACAACTCCACCTCCCAAACTCTGCTTCCAGCAACAGGCAGCTCCTGCTGCTCCCAGTGCTCTGTTTTCCCAGTGTATTTTTAGAAGATGCACTTTACACCATGGTTATGGGTGACACGGGTCAGGAGCCTTTTAGCAAAAAGCACAAGTAGCATTAACATATAGAGAGCTACTTTTCAGCTATTTACTTTCTTTCCTTTCAATAATTGCATCTTGTGGAAAAAAAACCACTCAGCTTCCCATATTCTTTCCTGTGCATTCTCAATCTCTCAAGCTAAATACAATTTAAGACTTACAAGAAAAATTTTAATACAATTTCTATTACTCCAGAATTACCTTCACTTTTCCCTTCAGGTGAGCCTATGAAAATTTCACCACATTAAGACCTCTCAGTAGACAATGCTGGCAGGATCTTGTCTATACACATAATAATTCTTAACTTTTACCTTTTTGGAAGAGGTACTACAGTAACTACTAACTCCTCACCCCGAGGAGGCCAACAAGGCTTCTGCACAGACTTTAAGCTGTAGGTTTTACAGGATACCTCATTCTGTTTGTACTGATTTCTAAGCAAAGTTCACTGTGTCTTTTAGTATTTCTAAAAGAACTTCAAGAAACAGAAAGTTCAATAATCTAGAAGAAAGATACTCACCCTGGGATCACAATTAAAGGAAATACTGTACACTATTTAAAATAAATACGTCCTCTCCCAACAGTTTCACCAACGCTGAAATTATTTTAATTGCTATTTGAAACAAAACTTACACAAGCACTTGCTGAACTACAAACTCAAGAGAACATATCCAACTATTTCCGACTTCTGGAGGTATCTAAATGCCAAGATAATCCCATGGCCTTTTATAACTGGTGGAAGTCTCATCATAGCCAGCTATGTTTGATTCAGCGATAGCATTAGCACTCCAAAGCTCTGATAGCAGAGATTATTTAAATGTACCTGCTCAAGATTTATATGTTATCTTTACTGAAATTCATACTGGATAACTTCAGCAAGTCTGTTTGTAGAATGAAACTTATACCACAAACTATAATTTAAGGTTTTGCATATAGCAAGTGAAAAAAAAAATCCAAAAAAAGAAGTCATCACCAAAGTACAGTATGAGATCAGGTCACAGAAATAAAAACCAACCACATACCACACTCCCCCCTTCAGCTCATGTGTTTATAAGAGCCTCTCTTTTCACACATTAAAATGAGAAGACAATTAAGTTCTAGCAACTGATGCACGACAGTATGGCAAAGCCTCATCAAGCTATTGTAAAATGCTCAAAGTTTATTCAACAAGCTTGCTCTGAATTATTTTCTCTATAGAAAGTAAGCCTGCCTGCTTGGCAAGATCTCAAAATGACTTGTACAATTTTCAATTAACACAAATATGGCAGGTATAAATAATAATCGTAGCTGGCAATCCTGAACTTCTTCATGCACAAAGGGATCCCAGTTTATTTTTTCTACTCTTTTGTGATAGTGTATACTGTTGTAAGATCATATGTTACAATATTGTAGCAATATTTGTTACAAAACTAAAATTTAACTTTTCCCAGCTATATCACCCTGGAGCCTGTAACAGTGCTTACCAACCCAACAGTTCTCCTGACAATTTTTCTATAAAGCTCCCCACAGAATCAGGAAACTGACCTGAATTAAAAAACAATTTGCCAAGCTGTGGCCTTTCTGGAGGGTTGATAATAGGGATTTCAGTTACTGACTGCATAGATTGAGCTTCAAATTTAGAAATCGTATCACTTTCTACAGCATCTCATATTTCATCTTTCAAATCTCTGCTTACACCATATGGCAGTTCAATACATGCAATACTTTCTAAAGGAGAAGATCCGCCAATTTTATTTGTCCTTTATTGAAAAATTAATATAGACTCTATATTCTTTCTCCACTGCCTCAAATTTTCCAAAAACTTTATTTTCCATTTGGACAGAAGGAAATTCAGGGAAGTTTGAGCAAGTTTAAAAACAAGAAGACACAGTGGAAACTATGTGCAGCAGGACTAGTCGTGCTAGCACTGCCGCAGAGGAGTCTCATCTGTCTAGGTCACTTACAGCCAACAAGATAAATTTCAAAACATTTCTAAGACATTCTGTCCTAAGAATGTCCTTTAGCTTGTCTGTTCAAGGAATTGTCCACTGACAATGTTCCAACCTGAAGTTACTGTTTCTTATATAACTACACATACCACACACAGCCTTTTCGTGACTTACCAGAGGATCTCTTATCTGAGAAACCCATTCCATTATCCAAACACGTGCTACACCATGGGACTGACCTGTGATCCCTGCCCAGACAACCAACCCTAGCCAAGCACTGGGCTCCTACAGCTACAGCTGAAAGGCAGAAATTCCAGGCAAACCTCTATCTTACCGCTTTTATGCTCGATACATTGAATAAAGCCAAACAACTGTGTTAAATACAATATCCAATTGGGTTAATGCATATCAAGTAGTTTAGAATTTACAAAGCTTCTTGCGGGGAGACAAGCCATAAATAAAATGCACCAATTGAAAAGTTTCATGTTCTAATAGCATTATAGAGCCTCCTCTACATAAATAGCTCATTGAAAAGATTTCCAGTAGGCGCTTCAAACCCTTAAGGCAGTAAGAACCACACTCCAGGTAAAGCACTTGGTACTTGTTTTTAGGACAAATTAACTGAATGATACTGAAAATGTGCACCCCAGGATGAGCTGAGTAACTAAGTCATCATGTTTGGGGTGGAGAGCTAGCTGAAAGACAGTTATGCCTATCTACCAAAGAAAATACTTAGAAATTTGTATAAAAAATACTAGCAGAGCACAGCTCAGTTGCTCAAGGGAACATTTATCATTTGAGGAAACTCTTCAAAACAACAGCTAACTAAGCAAATAAGAAGATGGAAGGAAAAAAAGAAAAAGTTAGGTAGCTTGATGCCACATATTTTCTAACATTTGTTTTAAGCTCTCGGCTCCAGCAAACTCCAGGCATTTAATTTACTTGCTTTCCCTTCAATTTAGTTACATACTTCTATAATTTCAGTTTGGGGGTTTTTGTTTTGCTTTATAGAAAGGGGGGGAGAAAACAAAGCATTTAGCCAGCTAGTATTATGAACTATATTTAAAAGACTCTCTGACAATAACAGTCTGTCCAGAGAATGCACAACACACACAGAGCACCTAGAAAACTTGTTCCTGAATCAGCATGTACAATATCAGTCAAACTCATTTTTTTGTACTAACTTCTATAGAAAATATGGTTATGTTCAATACTCGAAAGACAGAGGCTCAGATATTATCAAGAGTGCCAGAAGATATTTATGCAGTGCTTTAACGTATCCCTGTGAAGAATATCACTCTAAACGAGAAGAACTGGGCTTTAATCTTAATTGTTGTTTAATCCACTACAAATGAAACATTTTTGCAACGTTATTTTACGTGCTGCATCAGGATTACTTATTAGTCTAGAACAAATACCAGCTTCATCTACAAGAAAAAGCTGAAGTGTTTTTTTTTTTTCCCCAAATGCATTGGGCCATCTCTTGTCAACAGAATGTGACTCAGACAGACAGACCCATTGGGCACAAAAGGTGTCTCTGCTATGCTGAAGATCCTGTTCTGAACAAAACAGCTCACCAGGCTTCACTGGACTCTTAAGAAAGCAAACTACTTCAGTTTTCTGGATTGAAAAACTTCTCTAGCAAAAATATTGTTACAGTCCTGAAAATAGATTGTTTGACAGCAAAAAAAATACTGGGTTTACTTTAAATAAAAACTGTTGAAGCAGGGAAGGAAAGAGGGCAGTCAGAGAACACCTTCTGTCAGTTCTGCACATGGGAAGCAGATCTCAAGTGAGCCAGAGAGCAAAGATATGAATCTTCATCTCAATGGCTCCCTTAGTGCTGAAAACAAACCTTCAACAATCCTATTTTTTATTAAACAGTTCAGGAGATTAGCTCTGAACAGACCTCACAGCAATCCAGGTCTCTAACAGAGTAGCTATTGTTTCACCAAGTTCTTCTCTGACGTAATGAAGCCACCACAGAACTCCCTGAATCCACGTGCAGTTCTGGATGCAAAGAGTAATCAGGATTTGTCAAAAGGGATTTTTACAGCTCTCTCAAACTTGATGAAAATTATTTCAATCTGCTATTTGGAGAACAGGCTGTTTTTGCGAGAATTATTTCACTGTATGATTATAAAGCATATAATTCACGTGTTCAGGGATTCTTTTTCTGCCGACTCATTTAATTAAGAATACTCTAAATTCACGCACAGAATTTAGCATTATGAAGTGGTGACTTTCAACCCTGATGCACCAGAATAAAACCCACAGACCTAATATTTTTGGTATATTTTTATTACATTTAAACTCAATCCACTTTACCCATATTGCTGGGAAAGTTATCTTCTAGCTGCAATACAGGTCTTCTAGTGGGAAATTCAGAGTAAATGCAGCATACTTTAAAATAAATTTATTTATTCAATAGCTGAAGGTCCATGCTGTTCTGGAGTTCGACCAGCCACAAAATTATTCCTCTTTTTTAGAAAGTATTAAATTTGAAGATGCATACACAATCCATACAAGGCATAAAATAAATATTAATATACACCTAGAAAATATTTCACAACTGATTCTACAGTATGAGGTAGCTCAGGTCACTATGGAATAGACCACCAGTTGATTTCAGAAGACAATCACACACTGGTGTAATTTCAAACTGGCTTTTTCTCAGTTGATATAACAATAAACACCTTCAGATTTAAATGTCCAATTATAACAGATAAAGTAATTAAACTTGCCAAAAGCAGAGACTCCCTGAGACTGTGTCAGCACAGCAGATGGCAAGCTGTTCCTGAACATGCCTTCAGAAAAACCGAGGCGAAGCAAGGAGAGAAATGCATTTTAATTTTTATTTTCCAACAACTTTCATTGACAGAATTTGGAATTTTGGTAGGAAGAAGAAAATACAGCTGAAGACAAACCGGTTTCATTGCTGTGAGCTAAAGTAAGTTGATTTCAGAATAGTTTATATTTGCAGTCCTCCCAACTAATGAAATACCAAGCTAAAAAATTTTAGCCTTGCTAAAGAACTTCTAAATCACTTCCCCTGAGCTCACAGACCAGTCACATTTTGATGCATTCCATAAAGTATTTCAAAACATTTACTGAAGTTATCACCTAGAAGCAACAAACCACTGAGTTTTCAAAGGAGATGAAAATAATTCTTTACACCCTAAAATTTAACACCATGGATGAAAGAAAAGGACAGAAAAGGAGTGTGCGGTTGTAACTACAGGAAATACAGCTACAGCTTTTCAGCCAACATTTCCACTCTTAATGTTCACTTTGCTCAAATGAGATTAAAACAAAACAAAAAAAGCATGGCAAAGTACACAGGAATGTCTGCAAGCCTGTCATACAGTGCCTGCTTCTTTCTGATAGGGTCCCTCACTTAAAACTCACTTTTAATTACGTTGAATGACCCATACAAACCAACCTCAAATCTTTTACATTTCTAAACATTCAGCTTCCTTTCCCTTCCTTATCCACAGAGCTACAATTGTACAGTCTGCATCCTCCTCACCTCTCTCAGCACCAGAGATTTAGCTGCAGTCTGCGATCGTTCTGACCTCACCAGATGCAGATTGCAAGCCTACACACTCTCTGAAATAGGACCAGCAGGAAGGTAGAGTCAGCATTCCTACTCACCAACACACACAGAATGATGCCAAATCTTTTTAAGTCGGTCAAAACATTTCTGTGGGTTTGAAGGCTGGTGCCTCTCCCTGGTCCTTTCCACAGGGATGGATGGGACGCA
Source organism: Eulacestoma nigropectus (assembly GCA_013397775.1). Taxonomy (NCBI): domain Eukaryota; kingdom Metazoa; phylum Chordata; class Aves; order Passeriformes; genus Eulacestoma; species Eulacestoma nigropectus. Next base: position 330,739 of record VZTE01000895.1, on the reverse strand, counting down.
CTGTGCTGGCTGCTGAAACCCCCGCGCTTCCTGCCTCACCAGATTTACTCTACAGGAAAAGTATTAGTTTGGTTCATACCTCACATTTCTGGCAAGTGCTGGGCTTACCTTGCACATGCCACAGAGGGTGTATGAACAGACAATCCTACAAACTCTGGATTTATTTTTGGAAGGAGTGAGGCTTGGGGCATTGCTTCAGCAGTAAAGCAACCCACACAGTCTGGATCCAGCTGCTGTCTCCCTCAAGCAACCTCCAGTCCCTTCCCCATTCACACAGGGAATATAAGTCAGAGATCCAAGAAAGGAGGCAGTGATGGCCACTTCTGGAAATAAAGCAGGGGGAGAAAAGGGCTCGTGTGACCAGCCAAGTAATTAATCCTGCACTCAGTTTGCTTCCAGTTTGTTCCCTGATGAAAAACCTCAGCTCTGGCAGCCGCTGTTCCTAGACAGCTTTACAGGCTGCAAAGCCCCTCACCTCGTGCAAAGGATGTACTTCAGCAATATCTGAGCTGCAGATTTAAGGAAAGTCCTCCCTTTCTAGTCCATGAAGTGCGTGAACATCTGATTAATTCAGTATGTGCTGAAGCACATTACAACTACAAAAGCAAACTGGAAGGGTGGATGCTGTTTGTCCTGCTCTACCACTTTCGGAGCCTGTTCAATTTACAGATCTGACTTATTTCTCATGTCGTACAAAGAAAGACACTTCTCTATCATCACAGCAAAGATTCTGGTACCTCCTGACTTAAGTGGGCTATTATTAACTCACTAGAGCAATGGAAACTTGTTATCACTAAGGGATTTTTGACATAGCTGGCCTCAGACAACTCTTTGAATATCTATTAAAAGAAAAAAAAAAAAAGGAATGCCACATTAATTATGACAGATCAATAATATTTCTCTGAATAGCATGGGTGAGAAGGAAGAGCAACAGAACATACTAGTGGGCACATGAAATAGGAGACAGCACCAGACCACTGCAAAGGATGATGAAATTTCACAGAACTTACGTTTAGACACAGTATCTGGGAAAACAAATTTATTGTTATAATCAAAACTGCTGAAACTAGGAAAGAGGCCCATCAGCAAACACACAACCAAAGACCCACCTGAAACATCTGAAATTTTGGGTTCTCCCTGCCTGTACACACGTGCACATCAATGTGCCAGTACTTGCTAGGCACAGTAGGGGAAGCAAACATTTTGGTCAACTCTTTACAGTGATCAGACTTCTTAGGAGATTAAAACAGGCTGGAGAAAGTAGGATGAGCTGGCATAAAAGCAAGCCAAAACAAGAATTTGCTATAGTTCACCTACTGTCAAATTACGAAGATTTAAGCATTTTTAAACAGAGCTCATAACAAAGAGCTACTGGATTCAGTTACACTTCCACTGCCTGACAAGACAAAGCAGCAGCTCTCCTCTCACAGCCAGCTCAGTGCACACTGACTACAGCCCCACCTCGGGGTACAAGTAGCCTGACAGCATTCGAGAGACATCCATGTACCTAAACTCTTAGCAGAAGATAAAGTGTCCCACTAAAACCATTCAAGTGGTTTCTGTTTTCTGCTCTAGAAAAGCACAAAGAAGAAACTTAACTGGGTTTATTAGGGAAATGTGAAAGCAGCTAATTACTGTCTGAAATAATATACAATGTTTATTTAGGCACTTTTTAAAATTTCCACCCTCTGTTTTTGAGGGTTGTTTGAGCTTTTGATGCTTTCAGAGGCTCTTCTATGTTAAATACCACAAGTCTAAATAATTACTCAGAAACTAAATATATTATTTTTAGAAATAAAGTACCCTTTTTTTTTGGTTTGTTGGGGTTTTTTTTCCCCAGGGTAGGGGAAACAACTAATTAAATGATATTGAGAGACCACAACACGACTTCACATGGAAAATGCTTTCCATTTATGGTAGTTTCTTCCAGCATACTAAATTCCAGTAAAACTCACCAATGCTGAGTGTATGTGGCACAAAGGCCTGTCTAAGCTGTACTGGACTAATACCTGGGACAGGCTCCTCCCTGGCCTGCTGGGAAAAGAGGGAAGACAATCATTCCAGAGAAACAAAAGACACCAGTAGGGAGGTGGAGGTCCTGGCAAAGCCAAGAAACACAGGAGAAATATTTGCTTTGACAGATGCAGTTCTTCAAATTATAAAGTGAGGGTGCAGTCAGAGAAGACAAGCTGAGGAAGTTCCTACTCTGCTCTCCCACCCATTCTCCTGCTACTTCTCCCCCACCTGCAGTTGTGCACTCGCCCTTTGGGGAGTTGAGTGAGCTCCCTAAAGCAGCACATTACTTTTGGTGAGGGGAAGCAGGTAGCTTCATTGTCAGAATGAACTGATTCAGATGCAAACTGGACAGAAAACTAAGGCACAAGGAAGGATCACATGGCCATGATCAGGCTGGCAACAAGGGAAGTAGGACACCCCCTTTGGTAGCAGAAAGATAGAGGGATGGCAGAAGAGCTGAGCTGATCTAAGCACATTGTCAAGGTACATCAAAATAATCCCCAAAATCACACAGGCTCTAGGCACCCAGGGAAAGACTGAAGATCTGCCACACAAAATAATCTTTTTTTTAATGCACATGTATCCTGATATTAAGGAAGGAAAGGAAGTTAAGACTGTATTTCTTTATTTCTCGGAGAGCTGCCAACGAAGCAAGAACATATTGCCTAAGGTCACATTTTGGAGGGGCAGACACCCTGCATTTAAGAATAGCACCCATTCTCATCTGGCATTGAAGATTTGTTCTAATTCATGGTATAATTAACATTCAACTAACTCCTAATACATTAATTACTAAAGATTTTTCTTGTCCTACATGCAAGATCATTATATTTGTCAGAAAACCCCCAAAAAACCAGTAATGACACCCAAGAGGATAGTCAAAATGACTAACCTGATCTCAGCAGTGCTAATTTTTCTACATCCTCCTTGCAGAGAGAAAAGAGCTGCTCTGAATCCCCCTTGGTCTCCACTGAGCAAGCCTAGGGACTCACTGCCTAATTAGCTCTTGTGAATAATCCTCCCCCTCTCTGCAAAGTGGTACCTGTATTCTACAGACTGCCTGTGACCAGAAAACATCCTTCAACAACCCGAAAACAGGATTTTTTCTGAAGGTAGAAAAGCTTCACTCTTGCACATTTTTACACCAGGAAGAAAGCACAGGCCAAAGTTTACTGCATCACATTGTCCAGCAACTGTGATTATACCAGCCCCAAATATTTCTCTTGTGGGCCAGAAACACCGAGCACAACCAGAAGATGCACTCACACAATGACTCGTTTGTTAGCAGCCTTCAGCACTGCAGAATGTTCACCTGTAACACTAGCTGGCAGCCCAAACCAGGACAAGGATGATGAGTGGTTTCTGCCCTCTTTCCCTATATAAGCAACATAAAAAGGCCACACTGTTTCACTAAAGCATTTGAAACAATTACAGAGAATTTAACTGCAAAGAGTCCCACAGTTGCACACAGAGCAGCAAGATTTATCCTGAAAACTGCATGCACACAAACCGTGGGTTTTCTACAGCAGAAAATTTTAAAAAGTATTTTTCTGCACAAGACTTTTATAAAAGAAACCAAGACTGAGACAGACCAACTGCTTAACGAGGCAAAGGCATAAATCCTCATCAAGAGCATTTCTGAAGTTGCACAAATTAGAAGGGCAAAGGTTATTTAAGTGGATATTTCTGTTTTTCAGTGCCTCTGGTCGCAAAGCCAGTTGATGCCAGTTTAAGAGGTTAAAGTCCATCCCAACCTCCACATCTGTGCTTAGTGCCCCTGGCCGAGGCCAGGTGAGTGCTCACAGGGCTGTCCCCAGCGCCAGCCGGCAGCGAAACCATCAACACCTTCAGCAGCAGTTACGGGGTCAGCAAAGAAGAGCCTGTGAAACCGGGAGGAGCTGAGCCTTTTCCAACTCGTTCTGCATCCAGAGGCACTGCCACACCAGACAATGCTCAGTTCCTAGACAGTTCTCTAGGATACTTGTCAGCTAAAGTATTGGTGATTCATTACTCTTTCCCTAGTGTGGGGTTACTAGCACAAGCAGGAGTTCCTTCAAGATGAATCTCTCTCAAACTCTTTGACCAAAAGATCACCTTCAGCCATGGACTCTTCTAAAGCCTTCAGCAGAAGTTTTATTAAATTTGCTGTTTAAAAGAATTCTGCGAACTACAGATAATAATGCAGCCAGGGAACACAGGAGAAACTGGTAAGATTTTGACATTTAAAACATCATTAACTGCACCTACTCGTGTAGATTAACTGATTTTTATAATTGAAGAGAAAGTTGATTAACAGTTCTGTAATTACACAACTGGTATTTTTAGGCTTCAATCATGTGTCACTTAAGCACATGCATAATTTAACCTATCCAGGTGACTGAAGTTATGCCTAAAGACTTGCATGACCTGCAGCAGCACCAGGGACAGGCTTTGAAAGGAAACAGCTTTTTCAGACTGGCTCTAGCCACAAACTAGAATACTGCATTATGCTCACCACACAAAGCCAATATACATGCAATTTTAACAATGTTGTACAGCAGCATGACTGTCTTTGAACCTGTCCACATGACTGCTGTGCTGAGCTCTGGCAGATACATTAGCAGAATGCAGCTTTGGTTTCTCCTAACTCAAAGAAACAGGTTGAGCTTCCTGAGAAAGTTAAACAAGAATGAAAACAGCACTAAAAAGCAAATATGCTGTATGTTAGGAACACTGAAAAAAAAAATCCAGCAATATTTTGCTACACGAGACAAGCTACCAGCAGTGAATCATTTGCCAACAGAAAAACCCTGATGAGAGGGAGCAAACTCATCTTGGTGCAGCTCAGTTCAGAGACAGACTGGAGCACAGCACATCTGGCAAAAACAAGTAATCGTGAATCTGTTAGCATGCACTGAAAAAAGCAGGTCAAGAAAAGCATCCTCACAAGAATTTAGATACAGGAGTATGGAAGAATAGCTAACATGGGCTTGCTGTACAATTAGACCAGGTCTACAAAGCAATTTGGTTTATACTCTGAGGAGGCCACGGAACCTGACTTGTGCCGGCACAGCTCCATCCACGCCTGTGCACAAGGCTGTGAGACCCAGAAAACACTCATGCACCGTGGGTGATACACAAGTTAACCGAACACTTCCTAATGCAATAGCACAAATCAAATCTCAGGCACCTTAGAGCAAGCTTCCAATCCAGCTTCACAGCTCCTGTCAAGTTTGGGGTGCCACAATGCCATCTTTCTAAGACTCTGCACATGATCCCAACCTATCTCATACCAGCACCAGCATTTACGCAGTCACATGGAAGCCAATTCAGGGAAACAGCCAACAAAATAATCCGCAAAAAAAAAGGAAAGGAGGTGATGAGAAGTTTATTCAGTTCAGATCCCCAGTGACTGAGCATACAAGGAAACACAGCAGGACAGGTGAAAGGGTGACAAGCCAGGGTTTAGAGGAGTTTAGACCGGATTACAACACACCTTTAAGAAGAGCTTTGGCAGATGTGGGAACAGCTGGCAACGGGCTTGAACAACAACCCATAACCTGAGGTTATTACCCTGCAACACATCTCAAGCACTTGAGGTCAGTCAGAAAAGATACTGTTAATAAAATGAGTAAGAGTGGGAAGAACTGGGCTGCTAAAAATCGCTAGGTCTAAGAGTGCCCCAAGTCTAGAAATTTTTAAGCAATTAGTGCTTGTGAAATGAAGTTTTCCTAACAAAGCATCTAGAAATTCATTTGCAGAAGGCATAAGTATAGATTTATTTATTAAATTTAAACTTTTACAGCCAAGTTTTTCAAGTCTACATTTCACAAAAACTGCAGCATTAGAGAAAAAATTAGCAGACATTTGGATAAGAACCATCAGCTGGGGACATCTTGCAAAATTCAACCCAGCAAAAGTCAGGAGATTACAAAGTGAAAACTCTTCGCAGAGGTGACAAGAATCAAGTAGATAAGGTAAAGAAAATAAGTACCTCTTTGGGTAGAGGTAAGTATGAACAAAGCATGGAACAAAAGCCAGGATTCAATTTCAAAAACCATTGTGCTACAACTGACTGAGCTGTAACAGACACTTTCCCAGGCTTTGAGGATTACAGAGCTATGGTGAAAGACTGAACACCTAGATTAAACTCATTTAGAGCTGTAACTGAGAAAGTATTCTCAAGCAAGAATGCTGTAGTGTAACACAGCAAAAATATACTTCAGTAATCACCCAAAAGGTTGCCAGTAAAAAAAAAACAAAAAACCAAAAAAAAACCCCCAAAAAAACCAGAAAATTAAAATCAGCAAACCAGAACTTAATCGCAATATGCCAATTCTCAAAACTACAACTTCTTTCCTTTTTGTTTTTACGTCTGCTCTGTTTAGCAGTAAACAATTAAAGGCAGAATCCAATATCACTGGGAGTCATCCAGACCAGGCTTTAGGATCCATGACTAGGAAACAAAAAGCTTAACAAGGCTGCTATAGATCTTGAAAGAGAGGTCCAGTGCTCTCCAAATCAAAAAGAGGCCTCAAATTCTTGCTGTTACAATTCCTAGCAGTAAGTCCAGACATCTGTAAGATCCACACGTGCATAATTTTCACAAACTATAAGCACACAACTACACTCACTGAAACTGCGTGTTGGCCTGGTGCATCTCTATGCAAAACACATGATGTGCATTGAAACAAAATAAGCACCTCGTGTTGGACTGTTTATGATGTAAACTAGGCCTCTCCACAGACAGGCTGAAGATGAAGTCCCAATAAAGCTTCACAGAGGGTTTACAACAGCTGTTTCTGAAGTTGGATGATCTAAAAACATCAGTTGTCCAACTACACACAACAGAGTACTAACTTGATTACTGAATCAGCCTCTAAAATTCTGATTTTGCAGCTGTAGAAAAATCAACAGATAAGCTACCACACAAATCTCATGCCATCTTCCTTGAGCTGAGAACAAATGAAATAAAGATGGGTTGACATACATTAACTCAGCAACTGCACATTTGCAATACACAGAGTGTTCAAACACTTCAGAAAATGTGACAACAAAATGTATGAAACAGCTCAAGTTAGAATGAGTTTGTATGAGTCTTCAGGAAAAAAAAAACTTTACAGCTCTTAATAACATAAAGATTAAATAAACTGTAACTATGATGCAACTTTTAGGATTTTTTTTAAGAAATACAGAAGTTCCCATCATTAAGGTTTAATCCAAGCTCATCATTTCAGAAACATCTGAACTTTGCTTTAGTTAAGGGGAAAAAAACATGTAACTTGTAAATCAAGCTTTACTGTGCTGTCAGTTTGGTACCATACTTTAAATTCTCCTTGGCAATCAACCACATTTATCTTACAGACTAATCCTGCAACATCCTTATACCACATGCTGTCAAACCACTTGCCACAGTTAAATATTCTAGTCCTTTCATAAAGCAGCTTTTCAGAACTACCAGCACCACGATTAGCAATACAGTCACTTTACTCTCTGAATTCCCCATATGTTCAGGACATTTTTCACCCAATTTTTGGGAATGAAAAAAAAAATCCTATATCTATATAGTTTCTCTCTTGTTTTTTATATTTCATTATCCCATCAGAAGTTCACTGGCCTTTCCTTCCTGGAAAGAACAGAGGAGTAAGAACTCTCCTCTGCCCACCTAACAGGAATTTAACAACCTGCGTGGTTCCTTCTTCTGTGCAAAATAATGGCTGCGGAGAAAAACAAATTCAGGTTGGTCTGTGGGGCCAGCAAACCTGGCAGTTAAAGAAAGTGGCTCACACTCTACATGCTAAGCAAAATATAGGTGTAAAGGCTGAAAGAAACTCACCACTACTCAAGAAAAATAGCATTCCTTCCATCAGTGGAACAGCTGTGATGGAGACTGCTCTTGGAATCCCCACTGCTGCTCAGGGCTGTGGTCCCACCCAGTTAGGATGCAGCTGGTCAGCTGTTTAATGACTGGCTGCTACCAATAAGACAAGTCACCTCCTGCACATCCTCCCTGGCCTCCTGCACAGCAGCAGGGATGCCCAGCTAATCCTCTGCTGAGCCAGGCTGAGCAGCAAGGCTGGCCAACACTAAGGTTTTGGGGGTTTACTTTATCTGTTCTTTTGTTGGATTAGTTTTCTATTACTTGAAACACAAAAACACCTATAATTTAAGCATAAGAAAAGCCAAGCTTCCCATAATAAAAATAACAGAAACCAAGGTAGATCACTTTCAGCACTGGCTGTATCACGATACATGACACCATCACCTCTACATTCTCATTATGTGGGCAAAAGAGAAGGGATTAAATTTTTTAAAAAGACAATAACAAGACTGCAGAGACTACAATAGAGGAAAAAGAAGGCTTCCGGCCAGGGAACACAAAGAAAGTGTGCAATGAACGTTCAAGTTCTACCACAGGTCAAGTGGACTATTCTTTGTAGAACCAATGAAGCACAGAGACTCATTTTTCAGGGGCCATAGCTATTTGTCAGTATCAGAGGTAAAAAGTGGCATAGCTTTAATAATTATATGAGTATCTTATCCAAATACACACAGAAAGTGAGACTATTCAGTAATTTATCTGCTGAAAAAGTCAGCTGCTGAAATTTCAACTACTGAAGGTAAAATGCACCAAGACAGAATTATTCACAGAAACATCACCTCAAAAACAAAACTTCAGTTCTGAAAAACACACACATTGATTTCACTCTCGGTTTGCCCTTAAAAAAGTGGGACAAAGTAACAGAACTAATGTTGCTTGTTCGAGGAAATTAACATGGCACGTAAATATTGCAGCCAAAGTAGACACCGGCGAAAGAAATTTGGAATTCCAAAAGAAATAAATATCAGTTAAAAAAAAAAAAGACAAAGACACATTTCTCAGGTTAAATATTTTGGCATGAGAAGTATCATTTCATATTGTCTTGGTATTTCAAAGCCTTACAATATAGAAATCCATTCTCAAGTCTTTAAAGACTGCAAAATTCCATCACCTCCCTTCACACACTCTTTTTGACAAGTCCCCTTAGAGATTTATTTGCAACATTACTGGTGTCAAATCTCAAACCAATATAGCCAAACTCTATTCTGTCAGTTATTTAAGTTCAAAACAATATTGTTTTGTTTAGAAAACTCTCATCTGTCACGACTGTCCACGAGGATTGAATGGTTAACAGAAATGCACCTCATGAATGGGCCATGAGAGAGAAGCATGAAAAGTTTGGGTGTTGGTCCAAAGTTTCCAGGAAAGGGAAGCACAGCAAGTGGCAAAGATAACGATGAGAAAAAGAGAGGACTTTAGATGCTGCAGTCTATCACCAGCAGAGCAGAGAAAGCTGGGCTGATGTGGTAAGACAAAATGGTAATGCAGCAAGACTAGTTAGGCAGAGCCTCAAGGGACAAGAAAAGAAATGAAAGTTTAAAACACAATGGAGTAACCCTCTCCAAGATAATCCACGTGGGGAGGTAGATGATCTGATAGAGGATCTTTAAAAGTGTGAGATAACTGTCAAATGCAAGGTGATGTTTCAAGGTGCCTTTGTAGGACAAGTGAACATTCCCTTCCACTGCTGAGCTCGAGCAAGCAAAAGAAGTATCAAAGTACAACATCAGGAAACTAAGGTACAAACAGTCCAAACCCAGCCTAAACAGCTCCACATGCACAAAGGTTTCCCCCCTCCCGCCTTGAAATAGCAAAGTCAAGAATGGCCTCATACCAGAAGGTATGAAGGATGATCTAGCAGACACTTATCTCACCCACACAGACACATTTAAAAAAAAAGACTGAACAGCCAGAATTGCCACATTGAACAACTCACTCCTTAGAATAATTCCTGATTTAATGTTGGACACTGTCCAGCAATTATTCAAAGCTGCTAAATAGTCATGGAGCAGCAGGGAAATTTTTAGCAAAATGAGCTTGCATAAAATGTCTTACGTTCAACTCAACCAAAACACCTGTCTAAGAGTGGTTTCAAAACATTTGGTAAACACACAGCAAATATAAAACACTGCAAACACTACATGGCCAGAAAGGCTGCCGAGCTTCGAATTTACAAAACTATGATGGTTAAAACCAATCTGTACATTTCTAGGCTATGTCAGCACCAAAAAAACCCACCAGAGCTAAACTAAAAAAAAAAAAATGAAACAAAAAACCCCAAATCCCCAACTCCTCAAAACTAAACCCAACACCAAACCACCTCATCTGAGAAGAGCAAGTACCACACAAGTGGCAGATGCCAAGCACTCTTTAAAGTCAGAATGGAAGGCTGCATTTTCAGCTTCTTCCTAGAGGAGTGCTGGATTTGCAGTTTCTAGAAAAACAGCCCACATTTCCACACAGTTCACAGATATACTCAGAAATGGAAGATTCATGGGCACGAATCCCCGTGGTTTTGAAGAAAATGCCGTGAAATAAAACACCTTTATTTAAAATGAAACAAAGCATCTGACTAGAAGTTCCAGCAGACTGTAGAAATCCATATATTTGGACTTCACACTTACATTCTCAAAATTACTTGAAAGCACTTGATGCAATGAGTCACTCTAGATTCTGTAAATATTAATTAAGGAATAAACTTATAGGGATAAAGAACCGTCTAACAGCCAGAATAAAGAGCTGGAATTGAAACCGTGTCTTTCTTTGCAGACACTCATACATCTCTTTCTAAGCGTGTATATGTTCCCTTACGCATAACATGTAGAAACTGCAAAAATCAAATCGGTGTAAAGATCAGAAGAGAAGAACTGCTGCAGCCCAGGGAACTACCCCGTCCACCGTGCGAATTCTGGTATCAGACCAAACCACCCTGACGGACGGAGGCAGCACTAAGGAAGAGCTCGCGTTTCTAAGGCGTGCGGTGCCTCCGCCGCGGGACCCGGCGCTGCTCGGGGCGCGGAGGGCGCGCGGGACCGGCTGCGGGGCGGCGGCTGCGCCGGGCACC